>MCJB01038645.1:59433-107793 GCA_002018475.1 Nicotiana obtusifolia
AACAGAAAAGATCAACCAAGGGGGGGATAACAAGTAAACTCACGGACAAGAGAAAAATGAAAAATGGGAAAATATAGGTAGACTAGGTATATATGATGTTTGAACAAAAGGAGAAAAGAAGGACCTACACACAGCCAACATCAAAGGGTAAGAGTTTGAAAATGGAAATTTAAGTATGAATTGGCTTTGTTCATAGTATAATGAAAGAAGGGCAAGCCAGAACCCAATTGCGTAAAAGAGTACAGACCATTAGAGGTTAGTTGTTAACCCTTGAGACAATACGTCCAAATGGACCATACTCCTTTCCGCAATTTCTGGATCTCTGTTACTCTCATATTTCACTTCATTCCTAAACTTCTGTCTGACCTCCATAAAAGAAATATTTTAAACCTTCATATCTTGGAGGGAAGGTAGGCTTTTGAATGATATATACCACTCCCTCCGTTTCAATCCCATATGACTTGGCACGGAGTTTAAGAAAATAAATAAGACTTTTAAACTTGTGATGTAAAAAATGAGTCACATATATTTTGTGTGGCTATAAATCATTGCATATAGGTAAATTGTTTTCAAATAGGGAAAGAGATCATTCTTTTTGGAGGCGAGGACGTGAGGCAGGGCGTTTTACTTAATGCGGGGCGAGGCGAAAGCCTCGAGACACGGGGCGTAAGCCACACGGATCTTTAATTTTTTAAATTTATGCATTAATAATATAGCATTATAACACAATAAAAATATAAAAGATACATTAAAAGTTCAAAAAACTAAAAAGGATTAAAGAAACTCACATAAAATAAAATATTTAGCATGAATTACAAGTATAAATAATACAATATTATTAAAGTTACTATGAAATATAAATTAACTATAACCTCTTAAGTCTCAAACAATTAAAAGTTATAATTTTTTTAAAAATATTATCAAACCGCATATTTTACCTATTTAAAAGTAAATACTCAATAAATTTTATCAACACTGTAATTTAAAATTATTTTTTAAAATAGTAAAATAAGAAATGTATGATAATTTTGAGAGACATAGAACTAAAACATGAAGATCTATCAAGTAAAGATAAAAATTTTGGTTATCTATTTTTAGAAGAAATATTCAAATGATATTCCCTCACGATATTTTCAATTAGTAAATATGCAATACTATAGTTCGTTATTTGAGTTATTCATAATTTTTATATTCCTATAGATAAAAAGAACTTTAATCATTCATTTGTTAAAGAATTTTACGAGTCAACGGTGCGAATAAATGAATTCAACACGTTGAGTATTAGTTGTGTTTAGGGCGCACAATCGGGCGCTTGGAGGCGTAAGCCTCTCAGAACTAAACCCAACACATGAGTCTCAAGGCGTTTTGATAGTGCCCCGCTCTGAGGCGAGTCTAAAAGAAAACCTTTTAAAACACTGATTACAAATATGCTGTTCATGGTAGAATTGCGTACTACTATCCCACGGCCTCTACAGTACAATCTTTTGTGTACACTAACTGCTACTAATAAACGTACAAGTAAATAGGTGGGATTATGGGATTATGACGAATTAACTTATAAGTTAAAAGAAGATGTTCATGACATTACGGCAGAGGTTGTTGAAATATCCACCGTTAGCCATTCAAGTTTATCTATCGTAAATCAATTGTGTCTTATATTATAGTAGTTCGTATATCCTATTTATAATCTAATAAATCAAATATCTACTAATAAAAAAATATTCACTAAATAATAACGTAATTATTTAAAATTGATCTTATAATTTCAGTATAACTTATTCACATATCGAAGACCCCTTAATTAGTGTTAGTGGTAACAGAAATAAGAGGAAGACTTGATGATATCAAAATTGGTACGAGAGGAGCACTTCAGAGAGGAACTCTCAAGCAGTTACGTATCATTGCTGGGCTTTAAACATTAGCTACAGTCGTCATAATAGCATGGGCTACGGCCTAATAAGTAAAAAATAGCTAGTGTTTGTGTTAGACCAAAACTAAAAATTTTGGTTCAAATAATTAAATTTATATAAACAAAGATTAATCCTAGTTAATAGTAATATTCTTAGATCTTAATATTAGAAAAAATAATTGATAGTTGTTCATGCGGACAGTAAAGGCACCACGTGATAAATGCTCTGAAAAATCAAGAATAATGGTGTAGCATATAATATTCGATAGGCAATAATAAATAACATTTAAGTAGGTAAGGGGAATGATTCAATCAATGAAAGATGGAATACATGAACCTTCCGCCTGACAATGAGTGGAAAACAAATCCTTGATTAATCGAGGATTTCTCAGATTTGATGGTAAAGTATAGATAAGAATTTTAGTGAAAGTAGATCTTAATATCAAGTGAAGACCGAACCTTTTTGTTAAAGTGTTTTTCTTACAAAAATAAATGTCACATGCCCCTATCATTGTCTTTTATTCCATTTATATGGGTCATATTTTTAAGAAACCCCAGAAGTACAAGTGCAGAGAATATCCAATAGAATATTCTCTCTAGTATCCTACCTTGAAAACTAGCTGTTACAGCTGCCTAATGTACTCGACTTCGACCTTGTCTCTTGTTGACGCATTGACTACGGCCCTTGTTGACTTTTCGACCACGGACTTTGCTGCTTCTTCGGGCTTTTCGATGAACGACTACTTGGGAACTCTTTCCTTAGTATTATCTTGGAGTGAATATTCTAACGCCAGATCTTGTCCCATACAGTTAGTCCCTCCGGCCTTAGGCGGGCTTGATGAGTGAATTCTGTTCATTGCGGTCGAAACGGTTGGGCGAGCTGAGCGGGTCGTGGTGATTGTGCGAACTGGCAACATGGCCCTTCATGAGCCGCGAACCTCGAACGCTTCGTTTCATAGTAGGTTTGTTAGAGTTTGTGTTGTCCACGAATCAAGTTGATGTCACAACGCCATGCATCATCATGACGCGTATTCCGATGCGTCGCTTCATTTTTGCGTGTGGCTCTTGATTGGACCTGCCGCTTCGGTTCCGATGCCAGGTAATGATGAGCCGACTTTTCGGTTCTGGTTCTTGAATACTTATAAATGGGGATTTAGGGTATGACCTTAAAGTTTTCAGATTTCTTATGTCGAAATCCAATATCCCTTTCTTTCTCTCTCATTTCTTCACACTTTTCTCCTCTATTCCAGCAATTCCCGTTCTTAATCCTCCATCGTTTGGCACTTCTTTCTCTTTTGTTAAAACATGTCTTACAAACCTTCTGAGTCCAGCGAGGGAAGTGATGCAGTCCCTCTATTGATGGTGTTCCCCCCTCATGCGGAGAATGTTCCAGCCGCCTTGAGGATGGAAGCTTTCCCAATGTGGAGGAGATGGTTCCTCGTAACTCCGATACTGGGTCTGATTTCTCTAAGTTGTCTAATGCCGACCTCGGAACCTTTAGGTCAGCGATGAAGGATGCCGATTTGGTAGAGCTTAAGGCTAAATATGGCCTCCCTAATCACATCGAGTTGATCCCCGCCGAGTAGGATTGGTGCAGGTCTACCGTCCTGGATATTGTGCCTTCTACGCCTACCCCTTTCACGTCGGCTACACTATTCCCCACTTTTCGCTGGCGGAGGGATTTTGTCGCTATTACGGCGTATGCCCGGCCTAGCTCGCGCTGTATGTTCACAAACTCATAAGGATGCTCACCAAATTTGTGGAGCTGGCCGAGGTCGAACTCACACTTTGACATTTGACGCACCTGTTCGCCCCCAGCTTTTATAGGGGGCCGATGCTGAATCTTCTACACCGAGGTGGTAAATGCTTGGTGGTGAAGATGGATGACAAAGCCAACCGCCAATTCTTGCTCATCTTTTTCATTTTTAGAACTGAGGACGTGGTGGCCAACGCCAATGGTTTTCCTAAGGCTTGGAATTACACTCGTAAGTACATAACTTCCTTGTTTGTAGGTGTCTAATTTTTCTTTCGCGTCTGGCCGTGGTTCTAACCTTTTATCCTTTTTTGTGTGGCTACACTTTTACCTCCTCCTTTGGTCGACGATATTTCCAACTGGGTAGCTCGGATCCTCCCTCACATCGTGGTGATACGCGAGTGGTCGGGTTTTTTCAAGAGGTTTGGGGCCATCCTCCTTTGACTGGTAAGTCATTCTTATCATTACCTCTTAATTACTTCTCTTTTTGGTTTGGCTGACTTTCTTTTTCCTTTGTACATTTTTGTCAACTTCAGCTAGGGAGTCCTCGACTGTGTCTACCTCGGCTCGGGCCTCGGTTCCTTCTTCGACCGTGTCTACCTCTTCTCGCCCCCCTGTTGGTGCGTTTTGTCCTGCTCCTTCCTCAGCCGTGGGAACCTCAGCCCCTTTACCATACCGCCTTGTAGACGAAGATGAGGAGGAGCTTGTATCTGGAAAGGAAGATTTGATGCCTCGCAAGAGGAGGTCTGTAGATACTGGTGATGGGGCCGCCCGGACCGTTGAATTAATGGAGGGTGATTTTATGTTGTGCGAGACGATGACCATTGTCATTGAAGATGACGTCGGGTCAGTATCTGAGATTCCGAGGTTGGCGGAGACCGACATGGGTACGTCTCTCCCTTCTGTGATGGCAGAGGCCGAAGGGCCAGCCACTGGAGTTTTCGACACTTCGCGGCAAGGGAAGCCCTCGACTTCGCGGCCAGCTGATGATACTTCTTTTCCAGTCGATGAGAGAGGCAAAGACGTTGCTGCTATGAGACGGGTTCAGATGTTGATGCTTGCGACCTGAAGATGACATAGGAGGAGTTTACGTTGCTTGAGGTAAGGCTGGAGATATCTACGAGGACCATTGCGATCCCTATGGATCGTGATTTGCCGAAGAATACGGAGGAAATTGCCCCCGGCCTCGAGCCTCTTTATTCCAAAATAGAGGGTAGGCCATTTTAAGAGTTGGACAACGTTATTCTGTCGAGGAGCATTGCTAGTCTTGCCCTTAGAGTGAGTGTTTAATGTTTTGTTCTTCTCTTGTTTTTGCCTTTGTTTTTCGGGGCGTTTTTGTTTCTGACTCTTTTCTTTTCTTTTTCTGGTCGCAGACGGTGATTTTGGACATCGAGAGCGGCCGAAGGGAGAAGAGGCGTAGGGAAATTTTTGTAAGGTTGAAAAACAAGTACTTTGAGTATCGACGCAAGTATCGGGAATTTCGCCGGCGACATGAGGAGGGTGGCGACATGCAGGCCCTTCGGGACGAGTTGAAGGAGAAAGATGATGACCTGGTAAAGGCCATTAAGAAGTGCAGCGTCCTCGAGGGGACGTTGAGGAGTCGTGAAGAGGAGCATGAGGTTAGCAGGGGCGTGGATGCCCAATGCAGTGACCTTCAAGCACAACTGGTCGAACTGCGCAGGTGGAAGAAAGTCGGCTTCAGCTGGAGGGCCTCAATGGTGAAGTTTCTGACAAGCAGAGCGAGCTTGAGAAGGCGGAATCTTTCTTTTGGACGCTCAGAGGAAGTTGGAGATGCTTGAGCTAGCGAATAGCACCCTCCGGACCGAGCAGGAGAATGACCAGTCCATGACGAAAGCAAAGGACAATCGACTAGAGGGGAGGGTCGAAGAGCTGGAGAAAGATAACGCCATCGTTCATGATCGTGTGGTCGCATTAGAAGCTGAGAAGTCTCAACTGCTTACGCAACCCTCTTCTTCTCATACTTCGGAATTTCCCAGCATTCCTCGGGAATTGTATGAGGAATGGATTCACGCTGAGGCTCAGTTAGATGTATATCGAGATTTGCATAAGGCGGGGTCTGTTTCCGAGGTTGCCTTCGAGGACGTTCATGTCAAGGATCGTGAAGCTCAAGTTGCTTGTAGGTATGATCCCGCCACACCTGAAGGCGATGATGAAGGCGTAGATCTACTTGAAGAGGACGCTTGGTACGACACTGCTTAACCTGAGGCGAGAAAAGCGAAGGTGGGGGTGATCAAGGTGGCGAGTGTATTGATGGTCAAGGCGGTGAAGGCGCAGAAGATCATGATGGTGGTGATCAATAGTTTTTCTTCTTCTCTTTCTTCTAAACTCTTGTGTATTTTTGGCGGCGTCTCCACGAGCCTTTGTAAAAAATGTTTTAAGTATAAAATGCCCAAGTTGTTCTCTGCATCTGCTTCTTTTCCTGTGGTTTATTTTCTGTACTTGTATGTTTTTGTCTTCTTTTGTTTGGCTGCCTTTGCTCTTTCTTTGTATGTTCGAATATGGCCGAGGTCGTCGACTTGTTTGGTTGTGACTTTTTGTTAAATTGCGGCCGAGGATCGATAGGTGTTTGTTCGAGCGAGGTCAAACATAATGTTGCGGCCGAGGGCCGATAGGTGTTAGTTAAAGCAAGGTCAAATATAATGTTGCAGCCGAAGGCCGGTAGGTGTTAGTTCGAGCAAGGTCGAACATGATGTTGCGGCCGAGGGCCGGTAGATTTTAGTTTGAGAAAGGTCGAACATAATGTTGAATTTAATTATGGTCGAGCGCCAGTAGGTGTTAGTTCAAACAAGGTCGAACATAACCTGAATTTAATTATGGTCGAGGGCCAGTAGGTGTTAGTTCAAACCAAGGTCGAACATAACCTGAATTTAGTTATGGCCGAGGGCCGGCAGGTGTTCGTTCGAACAAGGTCAAACATAACATGAGTTTAATTGTGGCCGAGGGCCGGTAGGTGTTAGTTCGAACAAGGTCGAACAAAACCTGTATTTAGTTATGGCCGAGGGCTGGTAGGTATTGCTACTCAATTTTGCCCTTACATTTTATAAATATCATGTGTACTTTCAAAATATTATTTTTGCATTATTACGTAATCTACAGGGGTCATATAAGTATTTTATATAATTTTTCATAATTTTTTAAAGCTTTAAAATTGATTTTCTTGCATTTAAATTACTTGAATATGTATTAGTTACCCCTTTAAATTATTTTGTGATGACTTAATCATCCAAATTTATTATTTGCCTCCACATATATGTTTTATAACATTTTTATTTAATTTTATATAATTACACTGGTGTTTTTTTGAGTTATTTAAATTTTTTACAATAATAGCCTATACAACTAATTGCATTTTTATTATTCTATTTAAGGTCAAAATAATTTTTTATATGTTTACAACTTTCAGTTTTTATTTGGAAATACTTATTTGTTTAAATAATATTTTTATACTTAATTAGCTATTTTATTAATTTATTTCTCTTAATTTCATTATTTTAAAATATAGCCCAAGTGATGCCTAATTCTCGGACCAATTAAGGTCCAAACAAATGAGCCAATTCCTGATCGACCCCTAGAAGCCCAACACCAAAACGACCCAATAAGTCCACCCCAGTCCACGACCCGTTGCACCCGACGACAGCTCATTCAAATCTCAGCCGTTGATCAAAAATGATCAATGGCTGACAACACTTCTCTCCTTTCTCCTTATATCTACTCAACCTAAACCCTAGCTCGTTCTCAACCCCGCAATCGCCCTCAAACACTCCCTTTCGCCTCTCAAACCTAAGCCTAGCGACGGAATTTTCTCACCCTATTTCTCTGCATTTTTTTCTCGAACCAGAGATCTTCTTACCGTTTCTGGATGCTTACCACTTTGATATGGTAATACTAAGTATTGGTCCATATATGGAAGGTGTATTTCGTAAAAATCGGTCCAAATGGGCTCGATCTTGAAGATCTTGTGGGATTCAGGCAAGGTACATCAAAGGACACGGAGTATCTATCTGATTGGGCACATTTCCATCGAGTCCAGCTTAATTAGGGTTTGCTTTACTCGTTTCCCTAAATCTTATTTGAAATCGGTTTTGTATGTGGTCTTTTCCTTATTCTGTATGATCGATTTTCTTTCTTTATTCTGCGTGATTGGTCTTCTTTCCATTTTTGTTTACTTGTTATTACTAATATATAACCCCCCCCCCCCTCAATTCCCTTTAGGGCGGACCTTAGTCACTGTTATTCTCTCACTCTCACTTATTCTATAGTATTCTGAAATTTGAGCTCTTGGCCGGCTAAAAGCCAAGGCCACCGGAATTCTCTCTATACCCCTCTAGTGTGAGCACTGCTCGGGGCTTATTCGAAGCTCCTGTGAACTCTGACGCACTAAGGTTTGGAGTTCTTGCTGTTTTTCTTACTTTGCTACTGATTCTCCTCTATTTGTTGTTAAATTGGCAAACTGGTAAGTGTTCAATCCCTCACAATTATATTTCTTCCCTGTTTGTGTTCATGCTTCTGAACAGCTGTGTTATGTGGACCTTTCTGAGCCAATATGATGCTGTGCCGACCTCACTTTGAATTTCTTCTGCAACCCTTCATCAAAACTTGTATGAGTTTGCTTATGTTCAATTAGTGTAATCAATTTGGGAAGAGTTCTAGGCTGTTATGTTTGTTTGAGGCTGTCATGTTTATATATGTTTAAATTCCTACATTGACTGTCTAATATTGAATCTTTTTCTCGTGTCTCACTTCGACACTTGCACTGAAACTCCTATGAAATTAATGCCTACCCAGAATTTGCTTTAATGAGTCCCTTTCTACTGAACCCTTTATGTGTAATCTACTGGTACCTTGCACCCTGATCATCCCATATTGCAACATTATTTTAATATCTAGCCAAACATGTTTCTCTGTTATTTGTAACTTTGACAGTTGTATTCCCCGACTTGTTAATCGTGTACCCTCTAGTATTGCCTAAACTTCTGCTTGACTCTCAATGAATTTAGCTTCTTCTGCTACACATGGTCAATTGATATATGTCTTGAAATCTGCCTGTCTTATTAACCTTACATTGTTATGTTTACCCTGAGTTCTTGGATTTTGAGTCTTTGTGTTACACCAGTATGTTAAGTTGTTTGTCGACAGTTATAAGACGACACCCACCAGTCTGCTTGTTATATTGTTTAGGTTCTCATGATAGAAACTTGCATGTGAAATGGCTATTTCTTAACTACAACTCTGTCTGCCTTCTATGATTAAAGTTCCTAAGTCCAAATTCCCTTTGACTAGTTCTAAATCATGCCTTTAAGCTTGATTTCTGAAACTTGGCATTATATGTGTTCACTCTGTTAATTAAATAGACTTGCCTCTTAAGTCTTCCTAGTGTGTGATTGTGTTCTGCATGCTATACCCTCTCCCTTTATTGAATAGTTGCTCGCTCATGAACTTATGTTGTTTTCTGTGTAAAATTTACTCTGCTGAAAATAAGCCCTACTGATTCTCCTAGTTCTCATATTCTCGACTTAATTGATCTTGTCACTTTTGCTTCTGAAATGTCATGTTAATTCTACTAGTTGTCATATAATCCTATCGCTATGAGGCATTGCTTCAGGGCTGTTTAATTGATTTGATGTGTGCTCCACTAACTTATGTGGTTAAGTGGTCGATCTGTAATTGTTGGGCTTGGTATAAGTTCACATGTGGCCTTAGGCTGTGCAAGGGAACACACTCTCCTGTTTGAAATGTGTTTGGATCTGGACCTGCTATTCGTATTAAAGGAAGCTTGTCGAAGGCCCAGGCAATACTGGGTTACTCTTCTTGGGCCTGTTCCCAAGCTTGCAGTTGTGCCTTTATGTAATATTTGAACTTGTACTTATTATGTGGGCCTGTAATAATTTTTGTAAACAAATAATTAGGGCGTTAATAAAATCGGGGGAAAAATGGTTATAATCTATCCTTGCATAAAAGGGTAGAAAACATGCCTATAGGATCTACATGTTTTGTTTGCTATTTTATTTGACATGCTCTATTTCTACACACTCATAGAAAGCATGCTTATAGGAAATTTCACACACTTCACTCAATTGTCTAAAGCATGTTTCCAGGTCTACTATTGTGCACATTTAGACAGCATGCCTGTAGAATACAATAACGCACGTTTTGCTAATGTTCCTCTAGATACCATGTCTATGGGGTTTCACTTAATCAATCAACCAATTATTTCTATTGCTCTTAGCACACTGCCCTTCCAAATACCATGACTATAGGTTTTTTTTTTTTTTTTTTATAATTAATTAACTACTTCTATTACACTGCTCCTTTAGATATCATGACTATAGGATTTTAATCAACTAATCAATTACTTTGTTATTTCATCGCACTGCCACACTTAGACAACATGCCTATAGGGATATAGTACATAAAAATCAATTTCAGTTATCAACTACTTGAAATCCTGCCTACAGGATAATGTCATCTGCCCAGACACGTATTTATAAAATCAGTGCGGATAATTTTGAGTTTACAAACAGTTTACTGCCTGCTCACATAAGCCATTGAGAGCAATAATGTTGCACATACGATGCTCGAATTCAGAATCACCTAGAAAGCATGTATAGGACTCTAAGTCTTAATTCAAAAACCATCAACTTCCTATCCTACCGCGTGCATTTGTCATCTATGTGTGGAGGCTAACTTGGCCCCTTAATTGTCTTTACGTGAAGTCCTATCTGTTTTGAACGTCGCTTAGCTTTCTCATTTTGAGTAACTTAAGTTGAGTTCAGAACCACCTCATAGTAGGTCCAAAGCCTCTTGGACATATATAGGATACGATTTAGAATTGAACTAGGACGCCTTAAGTAAACAACTTCAACATAGTAATCAAGTAGCAGGAGATGATAGTACGTGCCTGCTGAATAATATGAGCAACCCCTACCTAAAGAGAGTTGCGAAGTATTATTTATGTTGCACGGGGTGATCCTTTAGGCTAAAAAAACTTAGGACCCCCCTTTGTTTACGCGCATGTTATCTATACTTAACATAGATCAACGTGGTTTGTACCTACATAGTCATTAAGATTTGTACCGATTCTCATGTGTTATAATAAGACTCTCCGAATTCTAAATTTCCCTTTATTCATTTGATCACCCAGCCTAATTACATAATCCACATAGTTTAAAATTCGGCCGGGACCCACAGTTGTGGACCTTGAGGAGTGCTTAACACCTTCTTTTTTAGGTAATTTGAGCTCTTACCCGATCTTTGGTAACACGGACTAGTCAAACAAAGTTATTCGCAAATAGGTGCCAAAATGCACCTTAAAATCGTTAGGTGGCGACTCTTCTCTTTTAACACCCTCATTTAAAAGAGTTGTCACACGCCGAAGCCCGCTTTCGCGAGAAAACGAGATGCAACAGTAGGTGTTAGTTCGAACAAGGTCGAACATAACCTGAGTTAGAGAAAGATGTGTTGATAAGTGTAAAGTTTATGGCCTTGACATTGTTGCTTTTGTTACATACTTGGAGAAATTTACAGATTTTTGGGTGTTGGCTGGCGTTCCAATACCAGTCCCGGTCTATCTAGTCTCTTCATTGTTCGATATGGATAATAGTGAGAGGTCGAGCAATGAAATAGTAACCACGACCTTAGCTTCGCATACTTTGACTTGGAATGTTTCCTTCGTCGCCTCGTTAAAACCCTCCTTGAGAAAACTCAACTGGGACAAAACTCAAGTGAGAGAAAAAAAATATGACTTGGGGGCGCTTGTTCTCTTAGAAGTTGAAGGTGGCTGATATTCCAGTTTTTTGGTAGTAGCTTTCCTTCCATTGTTTCTAGTTGAAATGATCCTTTATTTGCTTTTGTAGCTCTCCAACCTCGGCTGGTATTACTGCCTCGATTTCGTAGACCAAAGAGTAGGGCGTCTCTCATGTGCTCGTTTTCGAAGTTGTTCGGTAGGCCCACATTACTTCTGGTAGTACTTCCAGACACAGTCCCTTGGCGTCCTCAAGCTTCTTCTTCATGATGTTTAGTATCAATTTGTTGGAGGACTCTGCTTGCCCGTTGCCCGTGGGATGGTACGGGGTCGAGAGTATTCTTTTGATATGCCATTTCTCGAAAAATTCGGCGGTTATCTTTCCCGTGAACTGGAGTTCGTTGTTGCAGCTGATTTCTTTGGGAAGGCTGGACTAGCATATGATATTTCTCCATATAGAGGTGATTACTTCATGTTCCCCTATTTGGGCGAATGCTCCTTCTTCCACCCATTTAGAGAAATAATCAGTTAAAACCAAATAGAATCGTACATTACCTCGCCCTGCCGGGAGGGGCCCACGATGAACAGCCAAGGTGAGGTAGCCGAGTGGAGGTGTTCGCCCGCTTGGTGAATCATAGGGCGTACTTCTGGCATTGCTCGCATCTCTTCACGAAATTCACGGTCTTCATTTTCATGGTGGGCTAGTAATATCCCGCCCGTAAGACTTGATGATATCAAAATTGGTACGAGAGGAGCACTTCAGAGAGGAACTCTCAAGCAGTTACATATCATTGCTGCTGGGCTTTAAACGTTAGCTACAGTCGTCAAAATAGCATGGGCTACAACCTAATAAGTGAAAAATAACTAGTGTTTATGTTTGAAAAAATTTAAATTTTAGTTCAAATAACTAAATATATATAAATAAAGGTTAATCCTAGTTAATAATAATATCCTTAGATCTTAATATTGGAAAAAGTAATTGATAGGTGTTCATGCGTACAGCAAAGGCACTACGTGATAAATGCTCTAAAAGATCAAGAACGGTGGTATAGCATACAATATTCGATAGGCAATAATAAATGGCATTTAAGTAGATAAGGGGAATGATTCAATCAATAAAAGATGGAATAAATGAACCTTCCGCCTGACAATGATTGGAAAACAAATCGCCGAATAATCGAGGATTTCTCGAATATGATGGTAACATATAGATAAAAATTTCAATGAAAAGTAGATCTTTGTATCAAGTGAAGACAGAATCGTTTTGTAAAAGTGTTTTTCTTATAAAAATAAATGTCGCATGCCCCTATCATTGTCTTTTCTTCTATTTATTAAAAACTAGCTGCTATTTTATGCGAAGATAAAATCTGAACAATAATATCCTTAACAAGCATGGAAAAAATCCAGCATAATATGCTGAATTATGAAACTCTTGCGTATAAAGCTCCAGCATATTGTACTGGAGTCCAAACTTGAAAGACACCTTATAAGCGAACAACATATTATGCTGGAGTTTAACATGCAGAAGTTTAAACTCTAACATATTATGTTGGAATTCACATACTTGATATTTTAAAATCCAACACATTATGCTGGAATTCACATGTAAGAAATTCGAACTCCTCTATATTATTTTTTTTGAATTTTGACTTAGTGTATTTTTGTCTAAATTTTATTACCGCATGAAAATTGGCTAAATTTTGATTAATTATAAAATAGTAGCTAATCAATTAGGAGTTGTAAATGACATTGTATAGCCGCTCTCAAAACAATAGCCGAAAAATAATTTTTTTTTGTATATATATACATTCTGTATGTTATATACAAAAAATATATAAATTTTATACACTTTTTCGACTAACGAATATAAGTAGTTTGTGGCACGGGTTAAAAGTGAAAAAGCCCTTTTATTTCCTAATACTAATGAAGGCCCATTTCAAGGGCGAAGTGTAGCAATAGCCACTTTTAAGCCCGCTATTTAAAAAATATATCTACAGTTTATAATATATTTAAAGATTAGCCAATTCACCCAAACTTCAGGACTAAGTATCCTGAATTCTTAGTGTCCTTAATTTTTGAGCTCCTAATTTAAAATTCAGGACTAAGTGTCCCAAATTTCTGAACCACTAATTTAGAATTCAGGACATAAGATTCGAACTTCAGGACATAATTTTCGAACTTTAGGACATGATGTCCTGAATTTCTGAAATGTTAATTTAAAATTCAGGACATAAGATTCGAATTTCAAGATACAATTTTTGATTGATGTCCTGAAGTTTGAATTTTGAGGTTTAAATTCTAGAATGTCGTGTTCTGAAATTTAAACAAAATTGACTAATCTTTAAATACATTGTAAACTGGAAATATATTTTATACAGCATGCTTATTGGGCTGACGAAACGGTCTGGTCCCCCCTCAGCGTAGTGAATCGTTTTGGTTGAAGAGTGAAGTACACTTTTAGCCCCTGAATTCTTGACCAATTTTATTAATGTCCTTGTGATATTCCATTAAACATATTTAAACTTCATTTTAATGACTAGCCACAAATTTAATGAATTTTTATATGTTAAACTACGTCACTACTTGTATGTTATGCTAAATATTTTAGTTTTATTTTATATTATGAGGGTAAGTATAATTGTAAAATAATCTAAAATAAAACAGTATCTACATAAAAAGATAAAAATACACTTAAATTAATTAAAGACTAAATGTGTTTTACCGTGCATCGCAAGGGCTAAAAAATATAATGAATGATAGTATGTCAATTGCCTGAAAAAAGAAAAATAAATGAACTTACATGAAAATCCCATTTCACAAAGAACCTTTCAATAAAGAGTAGTATGGGAGAATGACATTGTACGCCGCTCGCAAAATAATAGTCGAAAAATATATATTATATATATATATATATATATATATATATATATATATATATATATACAAACACACACACATTTTATATGTTATATACAAAAATTATATAAATTTTATATACTTTTTCGGCTATCGAATGTAAATATTTTTTGGCGCGGGCGAAAAGTAATAATACGCGAGTAGCATTGTATAGCCAAACTAGCAAAGTGCGTCAACATTCAATAAAAATCATTTGTCTTTTCTGTTCACATAGTTCAATAATTCTGTTTCCTTTCACATATTGAGGAAGAAAAAAGAAACACCCAACTAGGGATGCAAACTCTTGACACTTAACTGTCTTTGGAAGTCTTTGTTCTTCAATAACAATAACAATCCAGTTATTCTATAAACTGGGAAATCAATAAACTAGCTTCCACATTCGCGGGTTATTCAACTTATATGCCCTTTACCCTGTATTGAAACTGTTTTGAGTCATAGGAAACAAGCTTCTCCACAGGGATTCCACTTGATACAATGCCAACATTTATCTTGTGCCCTCTTCAAGCAGCAAAACATGAACATAAAGAAATAGAAGTTTCTTTCACATGCATGCCATCCGGATGAATTTGATTGTTATTAAAGGAAAATTAATCTTTAAAAGAAACATCAAGACCTGTGCGAAATACGTTTATGGGATTAGGTCAGGTACATTTTACTCTTCCCTGACAGCCGCCCTGATGAACTTGTAAACGTTCGTGTACAATTACTCCAGACGCAGGAATGACAATTCTACCCAAAACTCAGTAATCAATTACAATCTCTAGTCATGACTATCAATAACATCATCCAAGCGCGAATAGAAATATTGATGGGAGAAAATGGACCAGCTTCGGAATTCAGCTATGATTGTTCAGCAGCTGCTGCAAGTGGTTGAAGGGCTTTCATGGGATTCAAGATGACACCATCGATTAGCCCATACTCTTTAGCTTCCTTTGCACTCATGAAAAAATCACGATCAGTGTCCTGGTTAATCTTCTCAAGGCTTTGACCAGTGTGGTAGGCAAGGTACCCATTCAGGTTAGCTTTGTGATGCAACATCTCATTAGCCTGAAAATCCATGTCAGCATGATTTAGGTCCAATTATCCTATTAGTACTACAACAACAACAACAACAAACCCAGTGTAATCCTACAAGTGGGTTTTGGGGAGGGATTATCCCATCATTACCAATGTACAAATACTAGAATTATAATTCAATGAAAGCCATGCATTTATATGTGGCACAGCGTCTTAGCATGAAAAGAAGAAAGGATTCCCATAGATATTTCAATATTATTAACTTATCGAAGAGAAGTTGCACTATTTGAGTTATTGCAGAAGAGAGAAGGAAATCTGTAAGCTGTGACTAACTTGTGTACACAAGCTGAAATTTTGGAAAATTAACTTGTGTCCTCGCAAAATTGTCTAAACTAAGATACAACAACTACTACTATTCAATCCCAAGCAAGTTGGGGAATATGTCTAAACCAGATGCATTCTCTAAATGAAGAGTCTTAGAAGTTTAGCTCTTTGAAAGGATTGGATGGAAATAATCCGCAAGGTTTGGGGTTGGTAAAAATAATTGTACATCGCAAAATTGTTCCACTTGTTATGCATTCTCTAAATGAACAAAAAATTGGATATTTCCGTAGTTTCCATTATAAGTGCATTGTCCAAACGTACTTTTCTATCCTTTTTTATGTAAATAGTTCAAAGGAACTTTTCTGTGTAAGCACACTGTGCAGGCTGATTTTAGTTTTTCAAGGGTCAGAGGTTCTGTCATGGGCAGTTTATAATTGGATCCTGTACCTTATAAACCACCACTTGTAATGCATTCCCTAAATAAACATAGAATTGGACATTTTCCATCAACTTTAGTCTTTATGTTTTACGGGGCACCATTCGGATGGTACTTTTATTTGGCCGCACATTGAGCAGAATGTAAATTAGTTTAGAGTAAGGAATTGTGATTATAGCATCTTTTTTATGAGGGATTGGGATTCTCCCATGGATGAAGCCAGATGTTGTACTCTATATACCAATATATCACAATATTGACTACTAGATGCAAAATGTTGAATAACAAACTGTGCCATAAAATAGAGTGAGTGGTTACCTGTATATCTATATCAGTTTGGCCACCTTGAGCACCACCAAGAGGCTGGTGAATCATTATCCTTGAATTTGGCAAGCTATATCTCTTTCCTTCAAGGTGATTAATCACATCAAAGTTAAGAAGAAAAACTAGAAGTATAGCATAAAGAAAGTTGCTTTATCCTCGAATCAGCTATTTAATTTACCTTTGGTGCCCGCGCTGAGAAGAAAAGCCCCCATACTGCAATGCCCCAAAACATAAAAATTAGCTACGTAAAGGAAATCTAGTTATTCCATGAAGGGAAAAAAAAAAAGCTAAGGCAATCACCTTACAGTACTAAAAGTAAAATAGAGTAATAGACTCCATAAATTCCATTTGTAACTGAATCTAAAGTCTTAATTGGAAAAAACCTGGTGAAATAAACTTGTAAATTGTCCCTAACTCACCCATCTATCTAAATGAAGGTCTAGGAAATAACCGCATGAAAGGTGGGGTGGATTGTAAAAGCAATGTTACATCAACCTGGAAACACTATTAAATAACACATCTGTTCGAACAAACAAAATAAATATATAATAGATTAATTTCTCTGAGATTGGATACTTCTTCATCCAAGGGAAGTCCTAAGGAATTTGGGATCAGATGAACTGACACAGTATAAGAAGAGGGCATACAAGGGGCTAAAAGTGAGGAAAAGGATGAAGGGAAGAGTAAAGGGAGAGGACGAAGAGAAAGGAAAAGCAAATCCGATCCCAACATTTTCACATATTTCCCCTAAATTCTGGGGAAAAACTATTTTTGACGAACTTCGGCACCAAAATAGAGGAGTGCGAATACTGATCCCAAAAAAAAAAGAAATAGAGTGCAAAATACCAAATGAAAGGAGAGGTTGTCAAAAATGCCAATAGCATGGAAAGTGGAAAGATACTAATTAGAAATTCATAAAAAGAACCTATGCGGGAAAGCTTTGGTGTCCTATCATGGGTTGTGTAAAGGTGATTTTCACATAAATATGCATCACAAGCAACAATGTGCAGTAAGATCATCTTCTAGGAGAAACACAAAGGTATAAGTAACCAAAGAAGTACCTTGCAGCGAGTCCAACACAGACAGTGGAGACATCAGGTCGAATATGCCGCATGGTATCAAATATGGCCATTCCTGATATATAATAGGTGCACAACAATTGATGAACCATGCATTAACGTAGACGGTAAAACTGATTATAACAGTTCAACACTATGCAATAAAAGCTGAAATAACTATGGCAAATTGGCAGCAGAAACAAAGTGAGTTGACTGGAAACACTTGGTTGTACCTGCCGTTACTGACCCTCCTGGAGAGTTGACATACATGACAATGTCCTGCGCAATAAATTAAAGAGCTGCTTAGTTGAATTAAAAGGAAGCCGTTCCAAAAGTAAATAAAAGGATGTAGTTCAAAAAAGTACGGAAAAAAAAAAGGCAGAATTAAAAGCTTCACTGAAAAGGGAGGCTACTGCAAAAGTCACACAAGCATATGTCAAAAAAAGAAACAGAGCTGCATAAGAAAACCATAGAAGCATCCCTTTATTCTTTCTTGTTCAATAAAAAGAAGCTTTTATTCATTTTAGATAAGCTGATCAAGTGCTAAGCCTCATATGGTATAAGGGCTGTCAACTACATCAGTTTATAAGATTTAGACCAAGAGAAAGAGATGGAAAGGTGGAATTTTCAACCGATTTCCCTTAGGCCTCAACTTTCTTCACTCATTACTGGGCGAAAGTGGCCTCCGTAGGCTAGCTCAAGCAAACATGTCAACTGACATCACATGCTGAAAATCCACCATGAAAAAGAGGAAGAAATTCATAAATTGCTCAATAAGCAGTGGACAGATAATATATAGCAAAAAAATGCGATGGAAGAGCCAAACACAAAAGATGATGTACACTATTGAAGGAATGCCTAATGCAGAACCCTCTATGAATTAAAACATCTAACATATTAACCAAGAATATCCCATGAAAAAGAAATACAGTCTTAAAAATACACCTTTGTGGGATCAACAGCATCAAGATAAAGAAGCTGAGCAACTATGATATTAGCCATATCATCATCAACTGCTCCACCACATCGTATGATCCTCTACAAGAAGATAATAATAATAAAAGAGCAAAAATTTTAGCATATACTTCAAAACTAGGCAGTCAGTGTAAATTTTCCATAAAAACACAAATCCTTACATATTGGAAGAGCTGGCTGATCACACTCTGAAATCTCTCTTGTACCATTGGAGGCGGTCCTTGAGCTTGGGCATATGTAGGAAAATAAGGTGATGACGGAACTTGCAGATCATCTCTGAAATACTCAATAACAAGGAAAAATCATATGACATAACAGATTTCTATGGCACATAGGATGATAAAGCAACTAAGTCATTAACAATGAATTCTTACGATTTATGAAACAAGTCCACAAAACTGGATTTTTCTCTTATATAAATCCTACAAATAATGACCTAAGAGAACACCCTTCAACATATTTTGCTAGAGAGCTTACGAGATTCTCCGGAGAAGCAAAAGAAAATAAAGATAAAAGTAGTACTTCCTCTGTCTCAATTGATATGAACTCTTTCCAGTTTGGGACATCGCAAATTGTTAAAGACACCATTCCACCAACAACTTTATTCTATACAACCTTCCCAACTTTCAAGAATTCAAAATTCACTCCATTATTCAATTTTTGAACTTTCATGTGATGTTTTTGATATGAAACAAACTTTTCAACCCTCACTTTAGTATTTTCTTCTATAACAAATATTGAAGTCAGAAAGACATCTTAAACACGAGACAGGCAGGCACACCCATATTTATTATGCATTGTCTAAACTTGGTTTAGCTAAAATTGAGCATAAACGCAAGATACATAAGTCAAACTGACACATCAAATAGGCAATTTCCTGCTAACAAGAAAAAAAGAACAAATTTTGCAGATTTAACAAGGAATTCCAACAAGACCCTTAAAAGAATGGGTTTTTAGAGAATATAAGAAACCTTATAGACCAAATTCCTGTAGGTGAAGCCTTAGATGAAACCCATTCAGCTCCGGAATACTCGGCTTTCACGGTGCTATTTCCCCTATTCTTCACTTTCCCAACAGTCTTTAATTTCCTGGGGAATTAGCCAAAAAAAATCACAACTTTAAGGAAAAAGTTTTCAGCATTAGCTACATATACAAGTGAAAATATACAAACCCATGCTCGTACCTGAAGGGAAGATGTTTAAAAGGGAGGGAAACGGGGTGGGCTAGGGGAAGAGTGCAAGATTCAATTGGGTACTTGAATTTTGAGACGGATGAAGTTGTGGCTATGCAAGAATGTGCCATTTTTTGTTGGAATTTTTTGGTGAGAGAGATAGAGGGAAGGGTAGTGATATTTGCTGGAGTTCGGAGTAGAGGTAAGAGTAAAAAGATAGGTTTTTGGGGCAAAGAGTAGTTGAGTGTTGGAGTAAGCAAATAACGAGAACGACGAGCTTGGACGTTGCGGAACAGCTCTCTCAGCGTAACTTAGCACTGAAACCATTAACATACGCCGCTCAACCAAATAGTAATTTGGAAAAAGTAGAGGTGTTAAAATAAGAAAAATGAAAATTGGTAGGCCGGTTTTAAAATTCTGTGCGAATTTAGGGGGCACTTAGGCCATTCTGCCAAAATAAAAAGACTTAACCAGGAGATTCATTGCAAAAGTAATTGAGTTTGTCTTGGCTTGGTTTGGCTTAACTTAACTTAGTAGTGGAGCAAAACAATATTAAGCTTAAGTTTGTTCAACGTTCAAGCCTAGATAAAGTAAGTATCGAACATCCTTAAAATCTTCGTGGCTATTCTTTCATTTGGTTAAGGATATATATATATATATATATATATATATATATATATATATATATATATATATATATATATATAAGTCATTACAAATATGGTGCTATTTAGATCACTTAAATTTTCAAGTTGGCAATTCAATCATATATTTTAGGTGTCATTTCAAATATGCAGATTTTCTAATAAATGAAGGACACAAATATAATAACGATTTGCTAATTTGAGAAAATGCGCTTAAAGAAATTAAACTTTTTTCTCCTAACAGATTCAAACCATGTAGCTTAAGAAAGTTTTTAAGTAATTTATTTTAACGTACCAAAAAAAAATAAGAATCTACATCACAAACAGTCAATAAAAGAAGTAGAAAAAAAACAATGCTTGAAACCCCAAAAACAAATAGAACAAGGCCTGTGTATATGAACGGAGTGAATAATTATGGATCATTTGGCCATGAGATGAAGGTTTGAATATGTTTGGTGGAGAACTTGACGGACTAGGAGTCTATAGCGTTTCTCTATAAGGTGGAAACCGTCCCAAAAAACGTAGTCATAATCATTTGAACATGCGATTGGACAGTAATAATCTAGCAAATCTAGTTTCCCTGCAAGAGCACAACACCCATTTTCTGCAATCTTGTAACCTGCCACGGCAAATCAAATAAAAAGAAATTAAACTTTGTATTCCAATTTCATTATAATAAAAGAACGATATGAATTGTGTAACGATTAGCTACTAGGAGTGATAGTTCACAAAAATTCCTGTCAACTAGTAGCTGGCTATAGAAGATTAGAGGTAGTTTAGTATTTAAGATGAACAAATTAAATGGGTGCCATAGTACTTACCATATTGTGTAGGGTTGTTGATTAGATCAAGGATGAAATTGGTGCAAGTCAATGTAGACCATTTTTGCGTCAGGAAATGTGTTAACAAGAGAGTTTATCTCAGTGGAGAGCTTGTTGTTGAACGAGTATGCTTTGCGATTAAGAGAATCGACACATTTCCTTTGAACTCCTCCTTGTGTATTTCTGTAAAATGGCAAGCATCCTATTGGTGCTACACCAATTTTGCGTGCCCCCAACTTGTACGGGCCCTTTTAAAATAGCAAACAGTTTCGATCACTTTACTAGGTTTAACCAAAAAATATTTAAAATTAGTGTATGTAAATTAAAATACCTGCAAAAAAGTGGAAGCAAAGTTGACCAAGAGCTGGTTGTACGATGGGTTTAGAGAGGACGCTGGATTAAATTGAATGTCAATCTGGCCGGTGATTACTCTAAAAAGACTGTTTCTTAGAATTTCTAAAGCTCTAACTTCTCCAACAATTGCTTTAACATTTCCGATATATTCTTCGAACAACTCTAACTGTTTTGGAATTGATAAAACTGGCTGCATGTTCATCAATCAGGAAAAAAGATCAATAAAACTATAGAAAAAGACAACCCCTCACATTTATTCTTTGAAGAAAAAGGAAAAGGAAAATATACCAAGAAAGCGTTTGTTTGTGGATCATTCTTGGATCAAGATATGGAGGCAGGAGCTCCTTTATTCCCACTTCTTCCACTATTATTATTATAACAAATATAAAGCTAGAAACTGTTACTTATATAAAACTGAAACTCGTGATCTACCCTTTCGAAATGAAGATATTTCACCACCTGAACTAGAGATGGCAAAATCAACTCATTTTTTAGCAACTACTCCAACCAACTCAAAGTACAATATTGGATCAAAATCATGTAAACCATTGGGTCAAAATGCAACCCCAAATCAAGCATCCAAAAATCAAAATTTGAGATGGGGAGTTATGTAGATTGGAAGAAATTAAGTAATTTAATAAAACTTACATATGAGTAGCTTTTACATTTTTTTTTAATAAAAAAGCAAATTTAAAAAAAGGAGGGGAGCTTAGGTCATGTTGGACGAGTTAAGCTTATGACTTGTTATTTGATCCATCTTGACTGTGTTACTTACTCATTTTGATCCAAGCAAACTTTGAGCGAGTCATAGCATGACCCAATTATTAATTTGACCCGTTTTAACGCACTCAGCTTGATCCAATTCACCTAATTGCCACGTCTAAACTGAACTAACCCGTTTCGTGTAAGTGACTTAGTTTCGATAGTAAACCATGTCTATTGCGTATAAAATTTAAAGTGGCAAAATCTTCGTACCAAAAAGGTCAGAGGGAACTTTTCCATCACCAAATCTGCCTTTGGGTTTTCCTCCCGCGAAATTCTTCCCATGTTGTAAGATGTTCCCATTAGCTAGCGTGTGAAACCAGTTGTTGTTGCCTGTGTCAACTACGGTATCGCCGAACACAAAAACTGCCGGAATAATACTGCTCACGTTGTACGCTAGCTTCTGATCCGTTATAGCAATAACAATGGAGACAAAGAGACTTAACAGCAGAAAATACAAGAGAAGAACTTCATTTCCATTATTTCTCAGAGTTTATTCATACCCACCAAATAAATACAACGTTAAGGTCCTTAAAGACAACACAACATTTGTTTGTCTTAAAGGTTGAGAGTACGTGCATACAATGAAATCATTGCAGATTTATAAAGTTGGTAGCATTTGCCATTTGTCATATTTCAGGTTTCCATATGATCACATCCGTGCACGTTACTACAATATTCTTTGCACTAACAGCATTGTATTATCCTGTCTTATTTCCGTTGCTTATTTCTTTAATAAAGAAATTGTTATTCTATGGTTAGCAGTTTATATTTTTCTTGACTTAAGACATGTTAGATACGAATCTCGAAGTTATTGCCTGAACCTTAAGGAGATAATATATATATATATAGTTGAAATTTCAACCATTTCGGTATTAACATTTAGACAATGATTAATTGGCAGAAGTACATGCATTGGTTATAGATCATTTCTTTATATATGATGAGTTCCTAGCAATTATGAGTTGGGCCTTTTCGAAATTTTGAGTGAACTAGACAGTAATTAATGGATAATTACTTATGACGAGCACGAGAGTTTACGCGGACATTTAAGCATTCCTATATACTATTTTCCTATTTTGAGCGCATACAGGACTAAATAGAGGACACGAACATGTCTCTCTAGTCCAGGCAATACATAATCTAGCACCAGAAAGCGGGGGAGGAGGGGGACATATAGAGGAGCTGCAGTCTTAAAGCCAGTTATATATAATAACATAAGTTAGAAACTAGATACAGCCAGAAATGCGTTAGTAATACTGGACTTTACAAACAATGATTCAGCATACTTAGTTACACAAACACTAACAAGGAGCATTCAATACATTCAGGCGTGGCAGCTCCACGGTAAGAACTAAGCAAAAGACTGAGCTAAAACCTACTAGTCACCACTAGCCACTTGTCATTTACAACTAAAAAGACCGATTGCGTGCATCTAACCTCTAGCTGCTCTAAGGAAGTTATCAAAAGGACTTGCAGGAGGTAACCTAAGTGCTAACCATGGTTCCTTTGACAGCGGAGGTCCCCTAGCAGGTCCATCTTCTTCAAGTATCTGCAGAGTTGTGAATGTTAAAACATGCCCACATGGTTATCAAATGCAAGTAGGCAAAACGTCACGTCTTAAACAGTGATGGCATAGCAAGGAGAATAATTAAAGACTCAAAAAAGAACAAAAGCAACTTCTACACCAGGACATATTTTTGTTAATATTTCCTGAAAACATAGTGCTCGAAGTTTCCAAGCACGCACAAGTGCCACAGGATTCAAAAAAAAAATGAAGATTTAGTTAGAACACAGATAACGCAGAATCACCTTTGCAATTGCCGATGGCCCACTTGCTGGGAAGACCGGACACACAATGCCAGCTGCATTTGCACAGCGATTTTCGTGAGCCAGCCAATTAGAGAGTTTCTTTCTTGTGTCTGTGCCAAGAGATTCACATTGACCAGCAATGGTATCATATGGAAGAGGTGAAGTTGAGACAGATGAACCAGCTACTTGACCAGCCACTTCGAGTGCCTGAGAATTGAAACCAACTTAAGGAACAATAAGGATATGCTGTTTGATTGACTGGTTCATTTGCTCTCAAATCCCATAATAATCACTAAGTCTGTGATCTATCTGCTCCCATCCTTCGGACTAACCAAAACTATGAACTTATACTTCTGTGATATCATCAGTGCAGTTTTATCATGTGTCCAGTTTCAATTCTTAATACAACTTAACTAAATCACATTAAGGCAAAACACCAAGACTAGTCATAAATAGAAGATCCCAATCAGGGACCAGAGCTTGCCCTTGTCAAAGAGTGGAAGAAGCACAAAAACTGTTTTTATGTGTGAAACTAGGCAAGACCACTTAGCATTATTATTAGAGCAGCTGTAATCCATTGCTTTAACTTGACTGGAGATGCAAATATCAAGTTAATTTTATGAAAAAACTTCAAACGCAAGCCCAGCTGGCTAACACAAGAACTAATGGCCATAACGGAGCAGATATTTAACAGTTTTATCTCAGCTTCAACTCAAATTTTTTCATTTCATGAAATAAGGACAATACGTCTATCACGTTTATATTTTTACTCCCACTAATTAAAGTTGCATTCTTCTAGTGCTGTTTTAGACAATACAGACTTGGCATTCAAAATAGGCTAAACAAAAATATGAATTGATAGACAAAGTTTCTTAAATTTTTAGTGTGTATGTGCACGAGAGTGGTTTTTTTTTTGTGTTTATATGTGTGTGCGAGTGTGTGTGTGTGTGTATATATATATATATATGAAGAAGAATCTTCTGTCTGTCGGACTGGAGTGTCCTGGATTGTTAAGGATTTTTCTATTTCCGCTATTCTCTGTTGTACTTCAGAGAGTTTGAGAGAATCTGTAGAGCGGTGCATAACAAGTTCTCTATTATGGGTTTTAGGGATCTCGTACGGTTTAAATAAAGGAGTTGTAGGAGCAGAGGTTCCTACTGTTGGTTTCTTCATAGAAGCTGAAGATGAATTTGAAACCAAGCATTCTCTAAGAGTTTGTAAATACTTGTTAGTGTAATTATTTTGTTCAAAAATATTTTTAATATCTTTGCCAGTGTCAGTTCTCTTTTTGAAAGGTGAGGCTGTAACGGAGCTGCTAGCAAAGCTTGTCGAAAATCCTTATGACGGAGGAAGTTCGGAAATAACTTCTTCGCCAGTATTGGTTTTCCATATTTTTGAAACATTAATTGAGTTTGAAAAAGGGAAATCGATCTGGTTATAATCAGCATAAATTTCAAACCATTCAAAGAAATTAATTTGTTGTTTAATGACATTTAAACTACCATAAAAACCAAGTTCTTTGAAAAGATTTTCAGGAGAGTAAAATTCCTTTTGGAGATATAGATATATCATATCATATTATTGTTGGTCCCAAATTTTTATCTGAAAAATAAATTCTGAACGGAACTTGTTTCATGATCAGGTTGCGCTAGATAGCATAACTAGTTTCTACCAAACTTATACATCCTGAAGATATAAATTTTAACATCATAACAAACTTTTTTTTTCATGTAATAATCCAAATAAAATATATAATTGCCAAAATGAAATGCATATTTCAAATAAAAAAGAGAGCTAGATTTGGTGCGAGAACCTAAGAATTACTACGAAATTATCCCCTTTATTTTACCACTTTTGTTTTGTGTCCTTTAGAAATTGGCTGAGAATTCTTTTTTTCAACGTTTGATCATCAAATTCTTCTAGTTATTTTTCACTTTTTGTGTCCTTCCTGTGATTAGAAATTAGATGAACTCATGTTTGAACTATATGCTCCTTCCTTGAGTTTTCAAGTCTCTAAATCTCAAGCAAATTAATGAGATACTCTCTCCGTTCACTTTTACTTGTCCACTATTCCAAAAATAAATTTTCACTTTTACTTGTCCTCTTCCGTATATCAAGAGAAAAATAATTTTATTCTACTTTGCCCTTAGCATTAATTACTCATTCCAAATTAATTTTCAAATTCATTAAGACAATACACCAATTAATATGGGTATCATGGTAAATTATGAGATTTATTTATTAGCTCTAAAAGGGAATGCAAAGTCAATAGTGGACAAGTAAAAGTGAACGGAGGGAGTTTAGAGAAGGATGACATTTTCTAGAAATAACTTTTTTTTCTTTCTTTACTTTTTAAGCTTTGATCATATTAAATCTTAACTAACTATATCCTAGATCTTTAAACAAAATGAAATATTAGAGAATAGAAGTAATTGCTGAAAAGAGCCTTTGTTTTACCCTTATTCTATTTTCAAGTTTTGATCATCCTAAATCTCAATAAGCCACGTTAAAAAAAAGGATATATTA
This sequence comes from Nicotiana obtusifolia, assembly GCA_002018475.1. NCBI lineage: Eukaryota > Viridiplantae > Streptophyta > Magnoliopsida > Solanales > Solanaceae > Nicotiana > Nicotiana obtusifolia. The sequence goes on from MCJB01038645.1 coordinate 85,998, forward strand.
GGGGAAATCTTATTTATAATTTGTACTTTCTCTAATTTTACTTATAATCTTTAGATTATTGGAGTTCACAAGTTTACTCTAGCATCAAACAGAACAACTTTACATTTTGTCTATATAAGATTAGTTGGCTATGTTACACAAAGTTTATTACCTTTTCTATTCTATTTTTGTGTATTTTACAATTAAAATTTCTACGACGTTATAAGTCCAATTCCTTTTTTGTTAAACTTCATCAATAAATATTTTTAGCAAGTATAAATTAGAATTTACCATTTTAACTTTTTGCTAATTCAGTGAGAAAACCTATTTGACTTTGTCATAATCAAATAATCTCAATAATCTTTACTTTCTAGCGATTCCTTCTATCACTTTGGCTTTTATGTAATCTTAGTAGGCATTTGGACAATATTTAGTTGAAATTGTGAAAGAATATATGAAATTGAAGTTGGAAAAAAGTATTTGAAAGTTGAAGTTATGCTTGTACATTAATTTCACTAGGAATAAAAGTTGAAGGCTTTGCAAGTGAAAATTATTATTTCACTTGAAATAGTACACTGGAACCACTGTGACATTAGGTTGTACTTTTTTAATAAATAGTATACCCAAAGAATAACTATGTTATGAGTGATAAATTATTAATGACTTTTCAATTATTTTAGCATAATATAGTAAAAAATTTATCTCCAACTTAGGTGGAAGAAATGAGATTAGAGTACGAATATTTGAACTGATTAAATTGTAATTGTCATTCTATAGTGTAATATTTGATAGTTTTACTATCTTTGGGGTCGTATGCCCAGCTTTGCTTTCTCGTTGGTTGCCAAATATGATTTACTGTAGCTGTTTCATTAGGTTATCCAACGTTACTTCTATTGTTTCTTTTGATTTACACAAAAACTGACACGTGTATATAAGTGATGACATGTGTCCTCCTGTTTGATCTTATGGACGACTTGGTTATCATTTTTGACTATTGAAAATTGAAATGTTTGCAAATAAAAAATAAAAATTAACATAATTTTTTTTTTAAAAATAGTTTGGACGGATAAGACTTGAATTTTCAGCTGAAAATTTCAAGTATGATACAATCTAACCAGTTAAACTCAAAAAGAAAAGAAATCCACAAGAAATCATAACATGCAATCTCTCTATTTAGTGTTGCACTCATAGAAATGGGGGTGTATGACCTCATTCTAATTGCGCTTAATTTTATATTAACTAAGTAATTTCATATGCAAAGAATCAGGTCAAATTGTGTAATTAGTTTAAATTACAAGCTAATCAAATTTTAAACTCTATATTTATCTAATATTGTCATATAAATATTGTCCAAATGCCAACAACAAATTGCAATTGTTGACTCCTTTTTCTAGAGAAAATAGTAAACATTAATATCTTAGGGAATCACATAAAGTTTGAACAAGCAATTTTTAGCTCGCGATAGAACTACTGAGATAAAGATTTTCACTTATAATAATTTAACTTCTTCTTTACAAGTAGAATTCATATCCAAATATAACTTTAACTTTCAAATATATATTTTCAACTTCATCTTCAATTGATCTAATTTTTCAACTTTAATCAAATTTTATCCAAATGCAAACAGTAAAATATGTTTTTTATGTTATGCAACTAAAATTAAAAATGAAAGTTGATATAGAAATAGCCACAAAATTAAATAAAAATATCAATGTAGTAATATGGCAAAACAACGAAATAAATTATACTGCAAATATATTAAACTATATTTAACTTTTAGAAGAAAAAGAAGAAACTATAATTAGCATGGGCAGGTGTAGGCAAATAGTCCAGTCTCTAGGTTTTGGTGTCAGCAGTACTCCTTGCGTTGTGAAAAGTCATATGGATCTTCACATCAATTAGCATGACAAATGGACGGAGAGTTGAATTTACAATCGTATTGCTATGTTTTATTGAAATTACAAAAATATCCTTATTTTGACAGGCAGGCATGTTGACCTTGAGGTACCACCTCTTATTAAGAAGTAGTAATAAAGAGAGAGAGAGAGAGATGAGAAAAAATGCAAAATGCACGCAATAAAGGTGAAATCTATTTGCAGAAAAGTACATTTAGCATCACCTAAAATCAAGTTGCAAATAGCTAGTTACTTTATTCTGTAATTCTTTTAATAAAGACTTTCCTTTTCTTTGAAATAGTTTTTCATTTACAGTATGGAGATAGCCTATGAGAAACAGGCAAATCAACTATTAGTCACACCTCCCTAATCTTGTTAATAATTAATAACTTTTTTTCTTCTGGCTTGACTATATTCTACTTCGACAAGCAAGCTCAACCATAGGGAACAAAGGCAAATAGACAGATGCATGTTTGTAGACAAAGATAAGGGGTTGCGTGGGTTATTACCGATTCAAGAAGCTGTCCAATGCTTACAACATGAGTCATTGAAGGGGATGGAGACATAGGAATTTTGGGAATGAATCTGGTGAGGTCAGCAATTGAGGATTCACTTACTTTGTCATCCTCTACAAATGAATTTGGAGAAAAATCCTGCAGCAATAAGCGACAAAAGTATAAAAATGGTTGTGATTCAGGGAGATGAGAGCATATATTAACAATAAGAAAACCGGCAGCACACTGCCACTAAAACTAGGGAATAATATGGAGAGATTCATGTAGCAACAAGTATCACGGTGAATGCTAATCCACCACTGTTGTCACATCACAAAGAAACATGTGAATGCTTGATGAGCATACCCCATCAAATGAAGGCGAATCTCTGGAGTGTGATCCTATTTGGACATGATCCATGTCAACCATTGATTGTAGACAAAATATGAAAGTATCATCAGGTGTGAAATCCTCTGATAGCTGCTTGAATATGTCATCTGCCTCAACCTAAGGCACACCCCAAGAGAATAAGTAAGGACCTAAATAAATCCATTTCGCAATTTCTTTCCATTTTTTAGGACTGGGGAGAGGAGGTTAGTTGAAAAAAAAATTAGTGCATAATATTTTTAGGACAGCTAGTACCTCTGCAATGCTAGACAAGCTTTTAACTAAGATATCCTTTATTATCTCGTGGTACTCATGAATTTTGCTCCGCAATTCTGATAGTGATAATACAGCTGCTTCATTATCAGCTGCAGAACAATATGCTCTCACATCTGCCTGAGGCTTTAGGTATACTAGATAATCATCATTGATACCCAGAAAAGGATCAATCTGAACATGAAGGGAATTAGCAGCAATTAATACGCACAATATGCTAAAGATACAACAAAAAACTTGTTACGCAACATGTTACTCCATAGAGATGAAACATCATTTTCCGTAACTCGTTCCACAACAGAAGAAGAGTTTCTTCTACTTCAATGTTGATGCAATCATAACTTGTTCAACAACAGAAAAACAGTTTCTTCTATTTCCACAGTGTTGCAATTGTCCAACACAGAAAAATAGTTTATTCTATTTGCATAATGTTGTGAATATCCTAACCCTTATGAGTCTTTTAATGGAAAGGCAAGATAAGACCCCTTGTTTGCATTAATTTTTCCAAGTAACAGAAAATGTAGACGTGACTTTGAGAGTGAAGCTTATGAAAAGGTTATCATAAAGATTACTCACACCACAATCCCGTAATGATTCGAGTAAAACATTCAGGTCAGATATCTGATAAATCTTCGCTGTAAATGCTAACATTGCAGCTGATAACACAAGAAGCGACCGCTGGTAAGCTGGAGGCAACGACCCTGAAAGAAGATATTCACAAGATAATTTTAGCAGACAATAATGAGTTCGTTACTAGTTGGAAAACTACGGTACAGTTCCATACCAATATTAGGGTCCACGGATAACTTCATAAGTGATAGGGGAAGCTGACAAAAGCGGACCATTAAGTTATTGTGGGTTTTCTGCAACAATAGAAGATTAAGAATCATGAGCATAGTTTAGATACAAGATGCTTAGAGAAAGCAAATGACTGTTTGGGGGTCTTCAAAATGTAAGGTGTATCCACCCAAACTAACATGCATAATGAGTTATTGTAAACTGAATGCGCACCCTAACACGTGAAGAAATAAGTGTTAAGCAGAATGACTGAGCAATAGCTTCAATATTTGCAGGTAAATTATCTGACATGTTGGCTTGGGTCCAGAGGCCTGACAGCAACTGGACAATCTGATCCTTGTTTAGCTTCAGAATGTATGGTTCCTGTGTCAACCAGTAAAAAGCAAGGTTCGGTTGGGCCAGAAATTCGCGGGAATGAAAAAAAAAACTAGAATAAAAATGTGATATCAATTAAGTACTTACACCCTCATTCAAGCTACCAACTGATATGGCTGTGCAATCAATCATAGAACTAACATTTTGAAATTTTGGAGAATTTTTGAGGGCCCAACCCTTATTCCGTTCTTCATCAACAATGTCCGTCTCCTTTAAATCATTTTGACTACCAGACCCATCCTTCAACTTAATTCCATCCTTCTCCTTTCGAAGCTTCTCAAGTAGAGCGGTAATTGACACAAATGTAGATGTGCCATTGGCATTCCATTTCCTTGTATGGTTGGCTATGTCATGTCTAATATGGTTCGAACTTGGAATTAGGAGAACAGAAAAGATGTGGTGTCCTCCAATACGAATTTCAACATCCGGATGCAATGTCACTTTCAGTAGCTGAACAAATAGCTCTTCAGGGAACACCTAAAAGAATTAAAAGATAGTTAAATACAAAAATAATTAAATAAATCCAGTTTCAAAAGCAAATGATATAGAAGATGAACACATACTTCAATTCATCAACGGGAATTTTCTTTCCCATTGCATTTTCAAGCTTTTCCAACATCATGTATTAATTTTCATTAAAAGATAAGAAAATGTGTAAAGGAAACATATTTTTGCGTGCACATACTAGCCAGCCATCTAAGAGGACCCAAAACATCTGATGACAAAAGCTAGCGATTTCTTACCTGCTGGCATCGTGAAACGACAGATGCTAATGAGATCATATGAGCAAGAATGATCAAGGACCCCATTGTAGCCCTGGCAACCACTTTAAGAGATGGCAACTTCTCCAGCATCATTGCCATCATATCAAACAGTGGTCGTGCATCAACAATCTAAGAGGAAGAAAATCTGTTAACATCAAGAAATACAAATGTCTATCATATCCTTCATTCATTAACATAAATTACCCCTTTTGCAGTTTCTAGGAAGCATTCTTCAATGGATGTCTGAAGTGCAAGATTGAAGTTTAGCTCTTGCTCTTGAACCGATTCAACAGTTGCTTGAAGGCTTTTACGCAAGTGTCTGCACAAGTCACTGACAAACCGCACGTCTGAGAGCCTAGCTCCTAATCTGATAAGCCGAGCCAAAGCAGTAGCAGTTTGGATGACATAAGACATCATTTGAGGATCATGTGCCACATTTTTGTGGTCTAAATGGCGAATTACACCAGTTAAAATCAGTTGTTGATTCCCTGAGAACCACCAAGCATTAAGAAAACATTTAGATTCTATCAAGTCAATTCCAATATTTGCGCCATCAATGTCCAGTAGAATTATTAAGACTACAAGAAATTCAATGTCATGGCAAAGCATTTCATGATGACATAACAGATACCAGACCTATGACCCACCAGTTTAAGCAATATACTAAATACAGTCCTTTTGTTATTCACCTTCATTTCAAGACACAGTAGGAAAATACAGGTTGCAGAGCATATGTAGCAACTTTTGTTAGCAGGAATGCAGTGACATGACATATGGTTATACAAGTATAGATTAATGAGCAAATTTTGATTAGAAGAGTCTTAATCGTGAGGACAAGGACAAAGGAAAAGTTGTAAAATGCAGGCACGTCGAAACTGGGAGCACTAGGGATAATGACAGCAGGTTCAAGAAGCAGGTATTGGTGGATTACCTGAACTTTCAACAAGGTAGATCATATCAGAAAGAACCATCACAGCCAATCCATGTGGGGAAGCCCAGTGCCTCCCATGGTCAAAATGGACAAACATTGGATCTAACACCCGGCGCATTGTACTGCTCTCTTTGGCCAAATCAGCCATCTTTTCCAGACATATTTGAGCCCACACTTTTGGTGTTTCAATTTCTTCTCTGTAGAAAAACCTTGAGTTAGAAAGATAAAGAAAGGAACGCAGATAAATTGATTAAAAACAAATATCAACTCATTGGTGGCAGTTGCAGTTATCTGGTAAGGAAGCCAACTTTTGCTGGATTTAACGGCACCAACCTTGTTAACAAAGACGGATCTTTCTTATCAGGCCGGGGTCTAGTTATGTGGCAAGGATATTCACTACCAACAGCTCTTCCTTCAGATCTAACTACTTCATCCACCCAATTGTGGTGTGCCTCCCTTCTTTCAAAGTCTTCATTATGGATTTCAGGCTCATAGTTATCCAGAGTAACATGAACAATCTGCACAAGTTGATAAAGAACGTAAATGATGTCTAGTAATTGTCAATATAAAAGATAACCATAATTAGAAGAAAACATCCTTAACTTAGATATTTCCTAGTCACGGAATCTAGAATAACCAACTGGAATGAGAAAACAAGACAACTTTCCTTGAGCTATAAATGAGCCAACCCCACCAGATTTCTAAAGGTTCGAACTTGGTTTGGCTAATGCTACAAGTACAAGCACAGAAAAAGCTTGGAACAACTAGTATATGAGCCAAGGAGCTTAACTCGAGTAAATCTCTTGAAGCTCATGCTCGAGCTAAACTCTGCTTGTTTAGACAAATGAGCTGAGCTGACCTCGAGTTTGAGTTCATTTTTTTGATAATTTGAGTGGCGAGTTTGAGTTTATTAATGAAGATAGTCATATGTTAGATTGATTAAACTTCTTTTTTCTTTTTTTTGGGAATAAAATGGCATGCATATGGTAAATAGAAATAATCATTTTCCTATGTGGAACTTTCATATGTACAAAGGAAAATAGGAAAGGGGCGCGAGCTGAACTGATCTACCGAGCACAGCTCATTTCATAGAGCTATACAATAAGCATGAGTTTGTTTTGTTCAATAAGTAAACAGATCAGCTTCGAGCTTATACAGGCTTAGTGGAGTTCGTTATATCAGTTCATTTACTGGTCTAAATTTTCACTTGAAAGTTGATGACCATGAAGAACTTATGTCAGATCAGCTTGAAAGACAAACGAGAACGGATAGGGAGGACTCGCTAGGACCCTAGCCGAGGTGGGGGGAAAGATTTACAATGTTATCCACAACATATCACGGCCTATCATAGGAACTTAGTAGCAAATCGGTATGAGTCATGAAATATGTCTGGCAAATGAAGAATCCATAACCAATCCAAAATTATCAAGAGGGAAGCAATAACTTAATTATAAGGAACTAGAACATGTTGCATGAGAAAGAGAGAGAGAGCTCTTAACCTCATCAAAATCAACAAATATATGAGAGAACTCCGCCATGAAGCAAACCTGCAAAGGTGGAATCAATTGCTCAGATCCAACTACACATTCAGCAAACTTGTATGAGGTATAATATCGCCCAAATCATTCTAAAAAAAGAAGTTGTTCTCAAAAGAGGCAAAATGTTGCCAAAATAACAAAACCATTGTTAAAACAATGTTTCAACTCCAAACATAAAAAGTAACTCCACAATACCATGGAAGAAAGACACTGCAAACTTGATGCCCTCAAGCTGCACTTCTGATGTTCTTCACCAGTCTCCCTTGCCAATGAACATACTTTGGGAACCAAAGTTTCTATGTTATACGTGTATGTTCCATCTACCTGCTTCCAGAAGAAGATGGTAAGTAATTTTACACATCAAAAAACCTAATGGCAATCTTCTTTAGGTGTAGAATGACTCCAGGTATACTATAACTTGGAAGCAGTAATACTACATACAAGATTCTTGGGGAAAAAAGATTCTACAAACAAGTTGATCTAAAACGGACAAGATGCAAATCTTAGATAACAAATACAATATGGTTAGAAGTGACTCTTCACACAGGAAAATTAAAGTAGGACTCATCTAGACAACTAAGATAAACCCAAAACATATTGTTATATGTTTTAGCTTCAATAACACAAGTTTTCACTACTAAAATAACATAGTTTAGCAGTAGTACTTCATATCAAGGTGAATCAAACAGGACAAATAAACTATCAATCCATAAAATGACTATAACTAGATTATGAAAATACGTTCATAGCATTTGATACTTCAAGAAAGAATAAACAACAATTATAACATGCCGGCGCCTAAAACTATGAACACCCAATAAGGATAATCTCACTCTGAATTCATCATTTAACCTGAAGGTGTAGGTAAACTAATGTACTCTTCCTTTATCAGCTTTTCATTTCTTACATCCTTTTGGAGTTGTCATCTGAGACAATTAGAATCACAATAGCAACAAATTTTAATATCAATACTGATAGTTCTTGTGTAAAGCTGACCAGGAAAGAATCCAATCATCTTTCCAACTGAACTAGATTGACATGCATAGAGATGAGTAGATGGCAATTGGCCCAAAAACAGCACTAGCTTTAATCTTTCCTATGATGCTTTGGAATTGCTCAGAATTGCATGTTGAATACCAAGTACCGCTTTTGGAGCCGATAGAAGCTTTTAAAGTGAATTAAATGGTGCAACACTTCTTTCATCAACCAGGACACCGCAGTGTGAAGAATACCCAATTAGACATGTTCAAGAACGTTTCTTTTACATCTCAATGAATTGAATAAGGTATTTATGTTAATCAAATACTCATTACATCTGCAGATTGCAACCCCAACAGAGAAATTGACATTAGACATAGCTGCATTCATCAATATTTTCATTAATCACCTGACTGTAAATAAACCTGGTCAGAGTCTGGCAACCAATAATCCTGATAGCATCTCTCTTAGAGTCATCCAGCAGTTCAACAACCATGTCTAAAAGGCTAGGAGCAAAACATGCCCTGCAGATACAAAAATTGGTAGTATATTACATCCCTAGAAGATAAAATGGAAGCTTACTCTAACTTGACTTCATTTCACAAAAAAAAAATGATCTCAGAGTTATCTAACACAGGTTTTAACAAACCAAGAGAATCTAAACCATTACATAATAGAATCACTCTACCAGTTAGTGTATCAACTATCATGGACTTAATGACAGGCTAGCCAATTGATGGCCGGAACTAATATGCAACTAGTTATATGGTAAGTATTATGTGAACCTGCGATTATTGATAAAATGCAACATCTCAGTGGTAAGGATGCTCAATTAATGATGACTAATATCAGATTAGAAATTGTGGCACACCTTATCTGCTCTTTTAAGTTATTTATTTTGAAGGTAAGTTGCTACACGTCAACTGAAAAAGTGCTTCAAGAAATTAAAGAGCGATAACGGGAAATCATGGTTAAAACGTAGTAAGGTTGGATAAAGAAGAAAGGGCTAAATTTCACTATCATATTCAGGATCGTAATACAAGAGAATATTTTGGGGTTTAAACTCTTATAGTTCATCAAGGTTGTTATATATATGGACAATAATAACTCACATTTGTTCTTTGCACATGCAAAGCAACTTATTGTACACCTCAGCAATAACATTGATAAACTTAATGTGCTCACTTCGCAGTTCTTTGTGGCATCTTTCTTCAAGATACTTTGCAATCTGAACAAGGAAAGCCACAACATCTTTAAAGGATGCAATATTTTTCATATATTTCAGCATCATTTTTTCCATGCTATATGTAAAGTTTAAATTCACAGGCAGAGAGAAAGTCCATACCTTTGGGATTCTGAAAGGGTTTTTTGCTGCATATTCGCATAATTTCACTATTTTCCTATCATTAGGCGAGCCATCCTGCATTCACAAGATGCAGAGTAATTGACTGTTGGCTATCACAAGTATAAAAAAACAGATTGACGGATCACCAGAAATGCACTTAAGCAAGTCACTACTCATGATATTTTTGGATTTGGGTTCATTTCTTCTTCTCAAACATAACAAAGCAGTCTAGGTACAAAACCAATATCTGAAGATGTCATCAGACAATTTTCGAACACAAACACGTGGTTCAGAAGATCAGGGTTTCACTTCCTACTCCTGTGAAGCATGATCTCCATCAAAAGTAACCATGAAACTCAATTTTCTAAATCACCTGATTCCACTTTTAGACTAGCGTTTGGCCATAGATTTCCAAATTTGTTTTGAAAAATCTGATTTGAGTGAAGTTTGGTTTGAAGATGAAAATGTGTTTGGACATAAGTTTTCAAAACATATTTCACTTTTTTTTTTTTGAAAAAACATAAAACATGACATATACCCACAAGTTCTAAAAAATATCACAAATACCCAACAGTACCTTCATCAATAACATTAATTATCATTATCACAAATAATAGTCCTGAACATAAATAAATTTGGTACAAAATTATCATTTTTATAATGAACTACATAATACACTATCATATGACCGAGAAGATGAAGCACCATTGTTACAAAATAATAAATAGTGGACTTTTTTATAAAATACAAAAGTAGGCTTTGGGTTTTGGAAATTTGCCAAATATGGATAAAATTTATGAACAGATGTATTTGCCAAAAAAATTGGCAAAAATTTGGCAAAATCCATGGCCAAACGGGTCTAGAATGCTAGCAGTTGGAAAGCAGATAGATGAAAACACAACTAAAAGAAATAAAGACCTTAGTTAGACCTCAGGAAAACTAGGCTGAATGTACTTACTGGGGTTTTAGGGAAGATTTCCGCAAGCAATTTCTTATAACGCTTCACAGGTTGTCGAGATCGAGACCTCATAGCAGGACAGCAGATGCACATGTTCCCACATGCAGGGAATAACTTCCTTGAAATAAACCCCATTTTCCTTCAAGTTTCAGAAAAAAACAAGTAAATTTTCTCAGCGATACAGGAAGAACAAAAGAACCCATGATTAGCAACAAACATAGAACAACACAAAACTCAAGTCAAAACCAAAATGCAGTTAAGAAAAATCAGCCAACCAACCAGAAAGGGCAATAATTTTTTTTTTAAAATAAAACTTTCTGAAAAAAACTGAGGCTTAAAAGGGTGAAATTCCAAGATCATTAGTTACAAAACAGAGAAGACGTAATCATGTATACATAAACAAGAATTGAAAGCCCACAATGAAAACAAAAGAATGCAAGGAAATAAAAAACCAACAGGCTAGGCTAATGATCAACAACCCCAAGAATGTGCACAAAAACTTTCCAAGATAAATAACACCAAGAGTTAAAAATAAGCAGTAATCTAAGAACAGAGAAAAAGAGACAAAACTTCAACTTCATTAACCCAGAAAAGGGCCATAATCAAGAATTACAAGGACAAATACACAGCACAATATTACTAAACAAGTAAGATTAACATACCTTCAACTACAGAAGGAGATCTGGGGAGTGAAGAAACTCCAACAAAGGTTTCAACCTTGAGAGAAGAGCTAATGAGGAGTGAAGAAAGAAAGAAAGAATCAAGTGTTGGGAAAAGCAAGAAAAGAGACAACAACAATAGCGAGCGCGTGGATTTTGAGGAACACATCTTTAAACGAGGAAACAACAGCATGGGGGTGCTGTAGCCGCGGGGGGGGGGTTGGGTTAAAATAAGGGTGGGTGGGTTGAAGAATCGAAGACCAGTACTAGAAGAGTAGGCACAGAAGAGATCACGTGATTGTCAGGTCACTTAAGAGACTTGCTTTTGTCTTTTGTCTGTCACCTCTTTGAACAAGGTCCCCTTTAAATAGTTTATTATTTTCGTCCTTCTGTTAGGAGAACGCGCCTTTAAATTTTAAGAAAAATATTATAAATATTTATATTATAACTTATAGTAAGTGTATTTGAGTTATAAATGAAAGTTAAGAAAAAATAATTTTTTAAAAATGATGATTATTGGTCATATATACTTATCATAAAGGTATTCAATTCGTCTAAATTTATACTGTTAAACTTAAATTAATTCTAATTTTATTTATTTATTATAAATATAGAATATAATATTTTAGAATTTGTTATATAATGAATCATTGTTTTCAATCTTATATATAAAGTTTTTTTTGGTCTGGTCTTATATACAAAGTTCAAACCTCTTTTGTTATTTGTGTTTAAGTTAAATGGTGATTATTCATTCTTTGGCCAATATTTGCATAATAATGTTAAACTATAAAATTAAAAAAAAAAAGTAAGATTATAATTATAAATGAAAATACTAAACGAATTAAGGGGCAATCTTGTAGTACTTTGGAGAAAGCAAAAGATGTACCTAAGGATTATTAAACGTACTGAAACTAAAAAAATGATAACGGATCAAGGATCCACATTCCCCATGGAAAAGGTTTTCTCTTTTTAAATTTGAAAGATTAAAAAGGATCATTTTGTTGTATTCTAATAAGAAAAAATATATAAGTAGAATATTATTCGATTTTAAATTTTTAAATATTAAAAAATTCTACCTAATTCAAATTAGGAAAAAAATAATAACTAAAATTTTAATTGCAGTTTTAAATATTAAAGAAAATAATTAAATTGTAAATTTGTCCAATGTACAATTTAATTCAAATGATAAAAAAGACAAACGATATTTTGCCAAAGGTATTCATACTTTTAGTATAGTATAGATAATTTTTGAACTTTTAGCTAGCGTTTGGATATAAATTTGATTGAAAATTGAAAAAAGAATTTTTGAAGTTGCATTAAAGATTATTTTTTAAAAGTTGAAGTTGTGTTAGGATATGTTTTTTATCTGAAGAAAAGTTAAAGTTTTGTGAGTGGAAGAAAAGATTTCACCCAAACACTACCCCAAACCAGTTTTTGACAACTTAAAAATTTTTGAATTTTTTTTCTAAAATAAGATCATATTTCATAAACAATTAATATTTTTATTAAAAAATTAAAAAAATAAAATCAAAATCTACGGCGGAACGGGAGCTTAGTTTTTCTTTCTTTTAACTGTTCTTTCTATGGTCTTACTTATTGAGTCTCTCTTTTTGGGGGAAGAAGTTTGAAGAAAAGGTGTTCGATACATATGATTTCTCTTTTCTTAGTCTACAAATTTTTGAATTGAAATAGCAAGCACTTTTTAACTTTTCAGAGATTTGAGTGGAAAAAAAATATTTGGTTGAAATATGAGATATCTAATCAATCTTTTCTTAGTGGCTAAAAAAGAAAAAATTAAGGTGAAGTAGTGTTACTTTAGCAAAAGCCTTTGTATCCTAAGATGGCTACTTAAACACCAACATTGACAATGTACTTTTTGTTTTATATCGAGCTTAAAGTTCTGTCACGATTATGGGCAAGAAAAAAGTGTCAAAATTTAACATTATCATGTTCTCTACTAGTATATGATCACATTTTAAAAGCCTATATTTGGATTTCAACTGCAATAATTCCTCACTAAAAAGTTACTCAATACATTGAGTCATTTGTCAATTATGAAAAGATTATGTTAGCATTTCTTACCAATTTATGACTTTACTTTCTCATCGACCAGAAAAAGCAAGTTGGAAAAATACTAATATAAAAAACTCTCTCTTATAAATAGTATTTTATTTATAATTTTAGAGAGATTTTCGGGTTTGTTACTTGGTGGCTAAGTTATTTTTTCCCTATAAATAAAGGGATTCTATTTCATTATAATTCATTCTAAATTAATAAGAATTCTCTTTCTCTACTTTTTTCTGAAATATCTTCTTCTTCTTTTATTGTTTATAACACGTTATCAGCACGAGACTCTAACCAACTGAGCAGAGGGTGGTTGTTTTAATTTGTAAATATACTATTAATTAGTTGTCTAATATTTGAGAAATTAAACCACCCGTGGAGAGAAGATATAGGAATTTGCGTGAGGCTCTTGCGTGAATGCATTGATATTCCTATGCTAGGCATCTGCTTTGGTCACCAAGCTTTGGGATACGTGCATGACGCTCAACTTGTACATATTGTTTCATGAACTTCCTTCGGGAATAACTTCTGGATTTAAGCTAAGTATTTTACTTTATTTTTTCTCTTCTAAATTCTTGAAATTTTATATTTTTATTTTAAATACAAGCAAAGACAACAAATTTTGATTATAACTCTAATAGAGTTTGTAAGAAATTATAACTACCCGAAGGTGGTAAAATTTCTTTGTCGTGCCATGATAAAATTCATGTATGATTGTGAGCACAAGAAGTGGAAACCCGTCCCATTTAATTTGCTTCATTCTCATTCCCTTGAGAGAATATGCTAGCAGTACGTGATAAGTCTGAAAGAAGACAAAATTATTACTGTGAAGGTATCAATGGATATGGACGTGACAGTAGACGAAATTATAATCGTCAGCATCGTGGTAATGAAAACAATAAGGATTCCCAAAATAATCCTTCACTCAGTGAAAGTAATATTTGTCATCGATTTGACATGAGATTTGTAAAGCACATATAGGTGATTATGATCCATTTATGATGTGAATGTGACAATATGTGATTTATGAATACATATTCATTCTTGGAAGAATATGAACGCGCTAGTGGTAGTAAATATACCATATTCACCTCTAGAAGGAGGATTGAGATGAAATAAGAAAATAATTTCATTATTATAGCATGAATGGTCATTGATCGCGTATTGTGATTATACCAAAATATTGTGGCAATGTGATTATTAAAGGACAATAGTAATGCTAGAAATAAATCTTGCATATAATTTTGATCATGACCGTAATGGTATAACTTTCTCTTTGAGAGAAATATTCACCATATGGGTGTTGATTATGGCAGTACAAAATTAATTGAGAGCTCTAAAAGAGCCAGTTATTACTATTTTGGAGGAATACAATTGATATCAATAAGGTATTGCGTCGTAGTAAGTCTCAAAGAAACTTATTGAATTTCTAAAATATTCACGAAAGCGGTTGGTTATATTGAGACTAAAAATAAAGGATTTCTATTACTATTACTTGTAGCGAGGTAGCATGTATGTGAAAAGCTACCCGCTTTATTCTCCAGTTTGTACTACACAAAAAAAAATACCACAATAAAATAGAAGTTTATTGATATAAAATCCATATCATACTAAGCTTGGACTTTATTGATAATTGCATATGTCACGGTGTAAACTTGAAGTTTATCAATATTGATAATTTATCTAGCTGGCATAATTTATTTAGCCGTGTTAATTTAAGTATGATGTGCAAAAATAAAAGAGAAATCACATGGGAAAATATTAAAGAACTAGAAAGTTCTTTACGGATTCTCTTATGTTGCTTGTTCTCGTTAACTAATAGATCAATTAAAATTGGGATTGAATCTCATAAATGCTGGAAATATCAAATGCGAATATGGGCTCATTCACCTGCCATGTATACCATATAAGATGCATCTATGAGTTGTACATGTGCGATTATTATTAACCCGCAACCTGGTGTTTGCGAGGTAACTTGCTCAATAATTTAATTTTGAGTATAATTTACATATTTTCTATTCAATACAGTTCATCATGATAAGTTGGTTTACATTACAGCCGATTTAGCAAAATAATTCATGGAGTGCCTCCGCTTAACAGTTAAACTATTGCTTCTAAGAACAACGTTATATACGTTATATACAAAAGTATATTACATTCTCCCCTTACAAGTGGTTCAAAGTCAGGAACCAAATTATTTCATCTTACTATTATTGATGTACAGTGTATATGCACAAAAATTGGCTCCAAAAATTTATGAGGCAAGTTAGTTTTTCTAACGTAAGGGGAAGACATGATAAACAGTTATATTTACCCTCAAAATCGAATAACAATTGAATCTGTAAGTGGTTTTAAGGATACATGGACTAACTTCACACAAAACGATAGATTAGATTGCAATTGAAAAAAATAATGATAAAGTAAATGCAAACCATACGAATTGAATAATCTTAGCCTTGGAAGGTTAATCACCCTTGAGCCAGGTACACTTCGATCAGTGTCAGGATACAGAAGAACAAGAGCTTAACGAGAAATAATAATGATATATTGCTTTGGGACGTGAGTTACGATGTGTTTAATGAATTATCATATCCCCCTTTATATAGTAGAGGAGTCATACTTTAGGTACAATTTTGTAAAAGATAAAAGTTCCTTGATTTGTTGATTTCCAGTTCCTTACTGATACTCGCCGAGATTCCTGCCTCAACATCTGCCCGGTTATGGATATTTCGGTCTTCCGTTGGTTATGCTAACAATGTTTCTCCGAGCTCATTCAGGGCTAGGGTCGATTCTGGGGTCTCAGACTCAATGTTCTCGAAGGAAGGTCTTCTGACCCCGAGCTCTAGCTCGTGGTGATTTGGGCCGACCTTCAGTCTTCCATTCTCATGTTCCGAGCCCGTCCTTTTATATCGTAGGCGAACTCGATATCGACCGTATATAGTCCCCTCGTTTTTGGGAGAGTAGACAACGAGAAATGATATGAGCTTCCGATTCTTTCTTCGACACCACACAACAGAAACGACAAAACAGTCGAAACGTCTTATCAATCAAGTCTTAATGGCATTAAATATTTGTCAGTTGCTGGTCAGCCACTCCTGGATGTGAACCGTCA
Source organism: Nicotiana obtusifolia (assembly GCA_002018475.1). Classification (NCBI taxonomy): domain Eukaryota; kingdom Viridiplantae; phylum Streptophyta; class Magnoliopsida; order Solanales; family Solanaceae; genus Nicotiana; species Nicotiana obtusifolia. The sequence goes on from MCJB01038645.1 coordinate 102,548, forward strand.
TTGAAAAACTATAAATACTCCCTCATTTGCTCATTCAAACTTTACATTCAAATCTTCTGCCCTCGTACCTTATCAATCTTAATTATTTTCAGGCATTTATATTTCGGTTATTTGAGATCCTTTTATAAAAACTTCTGTTCCGTCTTTATCCCAAACCATCAAGTGTACTCTTTTAACTTTCACTTTTTCTTTACTTTCAAATAACGGTGAAGACTTCAAAAACCGTTCCCCAAAAATAAGCTCCTTCTACCTCGCGATCGGCTACTGAAGAGACCGTTCTGCGTACTGCTGTCGAGGAACCAGTACTGAAACCTCCTCTTGAAATGTTCATCCGGGGGGGAGGGGTAGGTCAATGCTGATTTTAAGGTCGAAAAGCCCCCCCTCAGTACCAGGCCGGTACAAGGAGGTCTCGTGGTATATCTGCTCGATTACCAAGGATATTCTCTCCGAAGTCAAAAAGGATTGTAACTAGGTTGACAAACATGTGGTGGTTCCCGAACCTGATGAAGCCATCACCACCCACGTCAAGGGATTTTTAAGTGTTTATACTTATCCCTTCACGTTGGGACTCTTGGACCCGGTTATCATCAACTTTTGCAAAAGATACGAGGTAACCCTTGGTGAAATTCACCCTTTTTTCTGGAGGATTGTAACCCTCCTCCGGTTCTTTGTAAGCAAGATCGAAGGGTGCCCTTCACTATCGACCACCTCATGCGTTTATATAGTCCCCGACTCTATGGGAGGGGACTGATCAAGCTCGCTCGCCGGGCCAGTAAAGCCCCCTTCTCGAGTATCAATGAAGATCGGGATCGAGGTTGGCTAGGCCGTTTCGTCCAAGCGAGGACCTCGGACTTGATTCCGGCCGAGCACATGTCGTTCCCTAAGAAGTGGAACATGTCACATAAGTATAATTTTGCTTCCAAAATTTAATTTATTGCTTTTTCCTTTCTTCTTATCGGTTTTCTGTGGTGGTGCAGGTGTTGCTCGGATCCCGAATGCAGTTTCTTTACTCAAGGAGTGGGTGAGGGCATCGTATTACAAAGGCCCTATTCTGAGCGCTCATGGCGCGAACTTTCAAAGGGTCGATGGGAGGTCTGTTCCCATGGTGAGATCCCTTTCACGAGTAAGTAATACTTGAGTTCCTTTTTGCTTCATTAAGTTCTCACTTTACTTTTTTTTACAAGTTTATCTAAGGATGTCACACTGAGGCCTCCATCCGGTGGCCAGAATCTCCCCACCAATCCCCTGCTCCACGACAGGGTGAATAAAAGAAAAGAAAAAAGGCTCCGAGATCTCTGAGCTCGGAGAAAAGAAACCAAGGATAAGACTGGTGCGTAAATCCAAAGAAAGCATCAATGCTTGAGCACCATCTTGGTTCACTCTATCGGCTGAGGGATGAATTTGAAGAAGAAAAAGAATAAGAAGCCTTCAATCTGGTGGCCCGAGTGTCGTCACGAAAGGGCAAGGGGCCTCCGAATCGGAGAGAGATGAGGTCGATCTGCCTCAAGTTAGGGAGGCCATTAAGGAGGCCATGGCCGAAGCTTCTCGGGATGTGGGTGACGTCCCAAAGGAAGCACACGATATGATCAACATCACCGAGTCACCTTCGTTCACCAAGTTCATGTACAACGAGGCTCAGACAGTGAAGGAACGTCACAATAAGGAGTCCACGGGGCGGACGACCCCTTCCACGGCTTTTTTGATGGCGTGGATTCTACAGCCACAGAGGACGTCAGCAGGTTGGGTGACTTGGAGGTGCTAAAGAAAAGTCTGTCTTCGGTAACAAGCGTTCCTTCTTCAATCCTGAAGTTGGTCAACCGGTTTCCTGCTCCAAGTGTGGATCTTGACTGGAAGCGGTCGATCGTCATCTCCGTTCAAGAGGATGCCCGGATCCTTTCCGCCCCCGTAGGGGTGGCCAGCTATCTTCGGTGCTTGGTGACCGAGGAGGACCAAGCTAAGATGAATGAGGTATACGAGCCCTGCATGTTCAATGAAGCACAACATGCGTTAAACCGGGTAACTTCAAATATCTCTTGATGATTTCAATTCATACTTAGACTAATTTGTATATAATCTTAACATTTGTCTTTGTGTCTGCAGGCCTCGGTGCTTCATCACGAGACCTTTCTCCGATATCGGGATGAGCTAAACCAGCTTGAGGACAAGGTCCGAGGGCTCACTGAAAAGAGAGATTCTTACAAACTTCTAAGCAAGCAGCGTGAGGGGGAGGCTAAGAGCATCCGAGCTGAGCTGGAGGTGGCTCGGAAGGAGCATGCCGATTTGGTCGATCAGGTAAAAATATTTGAGGTTAGTGATGATGAGCTAGGCTCGGTGACTAACAGTCGGAATCCGCAAGTCCAACAAAAAATCGATCAGGTCGATCAACTGCGAGCTGAGATGGACGCTGTCAAGGCTGAGACCAGCGAATGGAGGGGCAGGATGGATCGCCTGGCCTCAGAAAAGAAGACTGCTCGGGCGTAGCTGGCTTTGGCTAAGGCCCAGCTTCGAGCGGCAAAAGAAAAGGCCGAGGTGCAGGCTAAAAGGGTTGATGAGCTCCAGCCTCGGCTAGGTGTAGCTGTCTCCCATCGAGGAAATCTTGCTAAGGAGCTGGAAACGGCCAAGTCGATGGTCGTTGTTGTTAAAGCCGATGTCGATGAAATGGTGGCCCAATATAAAGCTGATGCCGTGGCGGCCCAGGTCCGAAAGAAAGATATCATCGAGCATGCGAAGCGGCATTCTTCAAGGGAGGCTCTCGAGGAGATTCATGCTCGGGGTTTCGACTTGTTCGCCGAAATCGAGAGTGCTAAGGGGCTCGAAGCCGAGGGCAAGAGGTTGTCTTATCCCAAGGAAGATTCCGAGGGTTCGAGCGGATCCGAGGGTAGAGGAGACTCGAGGCGAGCTCCGGTGAAAACCAGGCCGTTTAAGTGCCTTGTACTTTGTACTTTTGTACTTTTTTGTCAAGGCCATTTGACTTTTGTAAAGACTGTATATATAATATAAGGCTTGTTTTTCCTTTCGACAATCTCAGAGTTTTTGTTATGTACTTTGCTTTATTATTTATATTTGCAAAGATCGAAATGCCTTAGCATGAACTAGTTAGGTCATGTTCAGAGGTTCGAACAAGCCTTTCCTTTGACATTATTTTGTCTAAGGCATGGTGGGGGTTCGGTATGACCAGAACTTTTCCCCAAGGTACTTATAATTTTTTAGATTATAGTTTGCCGAGGATAGCCTTTAGAACCGATTTACAAATTTTTCAAGGCCTTGTTTTTTATTACGAGTCACGGACGTCTCTGAGCCATTTTAATATAGTCGTAGCCTTTTTAGTTCGGGTGTTGCCCAGCGGGCTTGTCACCTCGAGTTATCCGGGCTTGCCTAAGATAACAGTCCCCGAATGGGATGGCCGTAGCCTTTAAGGTTCGGGCACTGCCTAATAGATCTTGTGCCCTCGGGCTCCGATAGCCCGAACCATCCGAGTTTATTTTTGGAAGGCAGCCCTCGATTTTGAACCCGGATAAAGGTGGCCCTTGGGCTCGAAACCTTTAGGGGATCGGATGCAGGAAATTCCTTAAAAGGAAAGAAAAAAGAGAAATTCTTAACGGACAAGATATTTATCCGCAAGGTAGAAACTTCTTTTTATTCTAGTGTGTAATAGTTACACACGTGTACAAATTTTGTACCAGGGCTCGAGCAGTCTATGCAGGCACAGTTCATTTGACCATTTGGCCCTTATAATAAATCCTATCGATCGAGCCGAGACCATTCAATCATAAAGTTTCTTTTCTTGCTAAAGTCGTTATCCGAGGGTAATGTCCTCCAATGTTCGGGGCCGATCGTAAAGAGGCCTCGAATATTGTTGTCGTGATCTTCGATACCGATTCGTAACCAGCCTTCAATTCTAACTTAGCACAATTTACTGTTGCCTTGTTAAAAACCTTGCTAGAAAACCCATTTGGGACAAAACCGGTTCAAGGGAAAAAGAGTGGAACGCGTGCTTTTAGGCCTAAAGATTGTATCGTACTTTGATGATTGCCTGCAAATGTTAGTTCGAAATGCAAATAAATAAAAGGAAATGAACGAGGTCGTACCTTAACAGTAATATCGCTTCAGGTGAGCTATGTTCCAGTTGTTCGGTAGTTGCTCACCATTCATTATTCTGAGTCTGTACGATCCTTTACCGGTGATCTCGATAATTTGATAGGGGCCTTCCCAGTTTGGTCCCAACTTTCCTTCTTTCTGGTTTCGGGTATTTAGCGTGACCTTCCTTAACACCAAGTCCCCGGTATTGAAATGTCGAACGTTGGCCCTTCGATTGTAATATCTCTCTATCCGCTATTTTCGGGCAGCCAATCGGACAAGGGATGTTTCCCGCTTTTCCTCTAATAGATCTAGGCTTGTATTCATAGCCTCATCATTTGATTCCTTGATTGCATATAGGAACCTGAGACTTGGTTCCCCGACTTTTACCGGTATCAGAGCTTCGGCGCCGTAAACCAGTGAGAACGGGGTGGCCTTGGTACTGGACTTCGATGTCGTAAGGTATGCCCATAAGAATTCGGGCAGGATTTTCTTCCATTTTTCTTTGGCATCGCTCAACCTCTTTTTGAGGTTTTGGAGTATGGTTTTGTTAGTCGATTCTGCTTGTCCATGTCACGCCCCGAACTAGGGGAGGCACGACTGGCACTCGATACTGTATTCTATCGAGTTAGCCACTAAACATACTAGCTAATTAAACTGGGGGCCAACAGATCGGGCAGCACAACGTCTGAAATACTAAGTCTGGACCATTAAGGTCATGCCCTGAATAACAAATAGCCATATAAACAAAGGTAGAAGAGCCAAAGAAATAAAGTACTAGCTAGCCGATGAGGCCACGATTGGAGACATACATGCCTACACATATATATATATGCCAAGCCTATGGGCTGGAAACTGAAAGCTACAAAACAAAAACCCAGAATACAGTGTCCACAATAGCCTCTAAGAGTGCCATAAGCATTGTCGAGACAAGGCCCCGACTATACCAAACTTTATAACAAAGGTAACCATTTTATGAAAGCTCCTGGAAGAGGTGGAGCTTACCAACTCACAGCTGAACCCCGAAATCCTAGAGGAGGGGTCGATCAGAGTCCCTACGTGAACCTGCACGCACGAAACAAAATGCAGTGTCCCCAGGCAACGGGACATCAGTACGAATAAAATGTACTGGTATGTAAGGCAGACAATAGAGTCATACATAGCTGATG
>MCJB01038656.1:6357-42663 GCA_002018475.1 Nicotiana obtusifolia
GGGAGGTAGTGGAGTCAAGGCAAAGATACGCACTCTGGGTTTTGGAATAGCCCAGAAAGACACAAGGGATAGAGCGGGGGTCCAGCTTGTGAGCAGAGTATGGACGAAGCCAGGGATAGCATAAACACCCGAAAACACGGAGCTTAGAGTAGTTAGGAGGTTGGTTGAAAAGGAAGGTAAACGGGGAAGACATCTGTAGAGTGGGAGTAGGAAGACGGTTGATGAGATACACAGTTGTCTCAAAGGCATAAGGCCAAAAAGACAAGGGTAGGGAGGCATGAAATAGGAGAGCAAGGCCGGTTTCGACAATGTGACGATGACGGCGTTCACTGAAACCATTATGTTCAGGTGTGTGGGGAGGGGTAGTAAGATGAGTAATGCCAGAGGTGACAAGATGAGAAGACAAGGCAAGATACTCGCCCCCATTATCTGAGTAAAGGCATTTAATTTTAAGTTGAAAGTAATTTTCAACAAGGGCCTGAAAGATCATAAAGATAGATCGCACATCAGATTTATGACGCATCGAATACAACCACATGTTGAATATTATTTGTGGTTAATCATTCATTCATTCATTAGATGTCAAATATATAGAACTATTACAAGAGATAAGTATGGAAATATAACATATATGACATATATAGAAGAACTCTAAATAAGGTAAACATATATTCTATATTCAATATCTCTTCCAATATTTGAAAAGCTTCAATCAACTCCAGAAATAGTTACAAAAGAAATGCAGAAACTTCAGTCATGGTTTAATCGACTCACAATCTTTTGCGACTGCTAGCAACGATGGTCATATAGGTTCAATACACATTGTCTAAAATTATTACAAATCCATCTTTGCCTGAAAATGTGCTTGTCTTTGGATTCAAATTTGGCAAATTATAAGTATATCTTCTCTCCTTTTTATTTCTTTAGACTTTGAAAGGAATGCCAAACATCATTTTCTTGAATGGTTTAATGAATGAGATTATGAATTTGTCAATTTAAAGGTTAAAAATATCAGGTGAACCACAATTTGTTATTGAAATACTGAGCAATCGTACAATTTTACCGACTGTAATAGGTCAGTTACCATATCTTGCGAGTTGCCGTTCATGCTTGCTATAGAAAGTTACCTATAGTTGTCTTTTAAGAGAGCTGATAATGTAAAAGTCTTTGCACTATCGTGTATAAAAGCTAAAAATCTTTCTCAATGTTGAATGTAAATTTTTCGTTTTGGGATGTCGATGCAGCCATTTTTGTTGTACATCTGTTAGTCACAATCTGTGCTTCACTGCTTATGAAAATCTATAAACAATCAGGGTTATATGTTCTAGCACTATTTTCTGAAGGTCCTCTTGTAGCTCTATCTTTTTATTTTTCTTTCGGAAAATGATGAACCCAGAAATAGCAGACAGCAATGAAATCTGATTGCACCCAATTGGTGCAAGTTGAAGACGGCAACTGCAGTCTTTTATGCTCATGTTACAGTTCCGAAACTGGAATAATGAATATTCTTTTCTTCTTTTTTTTGACATCTGAAATCCTTTTTATTACAATTCTATATTTGATTCTATATCATACATATCTCCCATTCTATATTTGATTCTATATCATACATATCTCCCGTTCTATATTTATGTCAAATTCTAATTGTTTAAAGGAATGGTTAGCTATAACTAATGAGATATTCCTCCACTTTCTCAACGTTCAAGTATTCCAAATATAAAGATGGTCGTAAAATTATTTCTATCCCTTGTTATTTCTGATCTCAATGAAAAGAAATTGAATTGAAATACTGTACAAGCAATTAAGCAATAGTCGGACAAATATGTGGAAAACAAAATTTAAACCCTGAGACATAACAAAATTGAAAGCTTCAAACTTCAAACAGACGCTGAAGTTCAGGGATTAGCGACTTTATCTTCTGTTCCATGGTCGTATCACTCCTACCTGAGATATCAAATAAATATTGAACCAATTGAATAATTCAAACTGAAACGATGAATGATTTTAAAATTTCTACGTCTGATAGTTTATTAATCAACCATAACAAAAATTACAAATCAGAGTAAACATTGTTATGTCAAAACACTAAGGATAAATAGGGAATAACTGGTCCTTTAGACCTGTTCTGCACTAATAATTAGATGCCTTTCACTTGAAAACAGCATTTAATTTCACCATGTGTAGACTATTGCCAAATCTCTAACTACACCACAAGTGAAACACACAGATGACTTTATAGATATCTAATTCTAGTAAACGGTATCCTGCTGCTTGTTTATTTCAAATGATGAAATTCTTATCCATGTAGACATCATTGCCAATGACGCAATTAAGCCCATTTAGTCTATGACAATGTAAAATATCATTATGAACTATCCAAAACTTAAAAAGAGTTGACCAGACATTTAACCACAGGCCAACACAGTCTAAAAAGGAAGAGCTAGCTAGGTCCTACTTGAATAGAGAGAACAGATATGGGCAACCTCAAGGCCATATTGTTCCCTTATTTAGCCTGGGGGTGAGATGCAATGAAATCAACAGCTAGAGTAATGGAGCTGATCTTGTCAGCTTCATTGTCAGGAATCTCGAATGCAAACTCTTCTTCAAGGGCCATTACTATTTCCACAGTGTCTAAACTATCTAAGCCAAGGTCATTCTGGAAGTGAGCATTTGGAGTAACCTGCAGGTGTAAATAACATTTTGTTAAGTGTTATAGTAAAGAGAATGTTAACAACCTAAAATAATCTGCGCGCAACTGAAACCACTCCCAAGATTAACTAGGATAAAATTAAAAATTACACCATGATATGGTTGGGTTATAGTAGCATAACGAGCAAATTGAGCTATACAACTTCAATCCTAAGCATGAGTAAATCAAAGGGGTACAGAATGTAATGTCAACATCTGTCCTATAACTACTGAATCAACCAAATTCCTTACACAGAAATAGTTGCTACGGTAAATGTCAACAAATTCATTACAAGGGTGAACAGAAACGGGTAAGATCTTGTTCTAAGCAGAAAGAGAAGAAATGCTGTTGAGATTTCATTTCCTTACTGTTCTCTTAGTGGAATATGTACTAACACTTCTTGTTTTCGCACTATAAGCTCTGAGTAACTGAAATGGGAAATTTTTTTCCAATTTGTAAGAAAACATAATCGGAAACCATTCTGCAACAAGGTGAATCAGAATACTTCCAAATAAATTCAGCACATATGTCCCTGTGGCATCTCTGATAGATATCTTGGCAAAGGTATACATCCTAGAATCCCAGGTAAATGATGTTAGAAACTACCAAAACATTAACATAGCATGCCACCAAAAAAGTTACACAAAGTTTTTTCCAATTCATATACTACAAAGTGCTGCACTTCAGGTAATATAAAGACATGACTCTTTTACCAGGTGTTCTCCATCTTACAGGTACTGAGTAATACGAGTAATTCGATGTTATTCCCTCGACAAGCCAGCAAACAAAGCTTTTTGGTTGTTCTTACCTTCACCATCCTTCTTCTAATTGCAAAGAGCTAGGAGACAAACTACTAGATTGTAAACATGAAAAGAGTTCAAATAAGGGATGGAGGAATGAGTGTTGCTTTGACTCTAGCAAATTCGGGAATTTAGGCACAACACTTATGATGTGGGATGAAGAAAGATGCATCTTCAAATCTCAAGGTTTATACCTAAAATTAGTGTTCAAATTGTAGAAAACGGGCATGCTGGAAATTGAGGCATCATAGGATTTCTTCGCTTCTCTAACATATCATCAGCATTTCAGCTCTCTCTGCTACATTCCTTACATAATTTTGACTTAATTCCATTTTCTCCTCCTTTCTTCATAAATTACGTTACTGCTCCTACTTCCTCTACACACTTCCAAACAACTCTACTGTCAGGCGATCCCCATTTAAAAAAAATTAATTAACCAATCAATCAACTTCGGCGCAACACTAATAGTTGTGTTGGCTATATGAAACCCATAAATCAATTCTGCTCTACTCAGCCTCATTTCATCATGTGCTTAGGTAGTTACTTCCCAATGATTTGGATTTCATCGTAATTCAACATTTTTTGTTGATATCCATTCACCAACCACAACTCTCCTTTATATATGTCCCAACTATGCGAAGCTCAAATGGATAGTATTTCTTTTGCTAATTCCTACGAAAAAAACGCATGGAGAGCCCAACATGTGGCGTGTAGGTTAGGCACACATCACATGTTTGAACCCGACTACAAACAAAAGCCTAGTATTTTTTTTTATCAAAAGCCTATAGTTAAGTGGAGAAGGGTAGAGGAATGGGCCATCATCCACCGAGTTTCGAACAATGTGCCACTGTCCCTCAAAGATTTCTAAGTCGTAAAAAATTGCACGTAGTAGATTCATTTATAGATCAAAAGGAAACATCAGCTCGCTACAATCCAAAGGACTGGCAAGCACGCAAAATAGACAATACATAGCAAGCATCCAAGGACCAATGTAGCAAACTCATAAAAGAAAGTCTAAAACAAGCCTTCCACATGCCTAAAAGGGATGTAACCCCCAAAAAAAAAAAAAAAAAACATGCGTATAGTGTCTTTAAAAAGATAATTGCAGCTAACTCTATTTAGTAACATTGATTGGTAACCTAAAACAAACCGTAAGTAACCAGCTATAATAGGTTAAACCAGTGGTGGATGTAGCCTTTTGGCTACGGGTTCAGATGAGCCTAGAACTTTTAACAAAGAATATACATATATATGTAAAACCTACTAAAATCTCAATAAATATTAGATCAGAACACATAACTTTTATTTTAACAATATAATGAGTTCAGTGCAAGATTGAACCCATTAAGTTTAAATTCTAGATACTCCTCCGGGTTAAACACACTGACGATGTAAAAATCATCATATTGCTAGTGTATATAACTTAAATCTTAAATAAGAGTTAATACCCTAAAATCCCCCTAAACTATCAAGTTTTTGTCAATTTCCTACTTAAACTATTCGGTGTCTCCAAAACCCCCTGAACTATATCGCCCTTCATATTAAAACTCCCCCATTGCATTCTTAGAGGTGTGTCTAGTACACGCTCCTAATTGTCTAAAAAACGTGCCATGTAGCACTACACGTAGCTATTTAACTCAGCATAAAACCTGCCTAAACTATTACTTTTTTGTCAGTTACCTACTTAAACTATCTGGCGTCCCTAAAACCCCCTGAACTATATTCCCCTATATATTAAAACCCCATGTTGGACTTTTAAAGGTACGTCTGTCTAACTATATTAACTTATGGTTTGTACAAAATTTTTTATATAGTTTACTCATGATGTGTTACTCGCAAACGATTAATTAATTCTAAGAGTTTTGGCCAAAATAATACCTAATGTACTGTGTTAATTTTAGGTTTAATTGTGATTGTGCTTTATGCTAGATTCCAATTAATAAGTCCTTGTTTATATTCACTTTGTAGCACAATTAAAATATAAATAAAGGCATACAGAGTTGTATTTCTTAAAAGTCATCTTGTATTACATAAAAAAGATTACACAAAATAAAATTTCGCAAAATAAAAAATCAATTGCCCAGCAATTACATTCTCTAATTCCAAATTACATAAAGAAGGTTCAAGACATTCAACTTTATTCTTTACAAAGTGTTGAGTTTAATAAGAAGATTTAAATTTGTATTCTTTCAACAATATGTGTAAGACATGAAAGAAGACTAAAACAAGAAAGAGAATAAACAGTTTCAGAGGAAACAAGAGAGGAGAATTTTTTGCAGAGGAAACCTATATGGAGAACTGAAGAAAAAATGTTAAAAAATTAAGAAGAAGGTGAAAAACAAAGAAGAAAGATGAAAAAATAAGGAAAAATCGTGAAAAATGAGGAAGAAAGATGGATATAACTGAAATAAGGAGAATATTTATTAAAAAAATAATTTTGAAAAAGGGTTAGGCTACTTAGCCATTATTTTCTATTAGGTGGGCCATTTTGATGGCTTTTTTCAGCTACCACGAGCTCCCAAGCGAGTATCTACACATGTTATGCCAGGCTAGCGACGAGGGGGTTTTAATACGAGTGGCAATATAGTTTAAGAGGGTTTCGGGGACACATAATAGTTTAAATAGGAAACTGACAAAAATGTGATAGTTTAAGGGGGTTTTAGGTTAAATACACTGATGGTGTGTAAGAAATCATCACACTTTCTGTCATAAAGCAGATCCATGATTTAAACTCTATGGTTCAACCTTTAAGGTTCTGAATATCGAATCCATTATATTTTTAAAGTTATGGGTTCATATATATTACTTATTTGTTTAGTAGATTATTACACATAAATTTATACTCAGGTCGAACGTTATGGGTTATAATGCTACATCCGCCCCTACTGTCAGTGTATATAACTAAAATCTTAAAAACTTATACACAAATTACCGTATCCATAAATCTCACATTTATACAAGTAATAACTAAACGACTAACGAGGTAAACATGCTAGAACTTAAGGGACTAACATTTAAAAAACAAAAAGAGAAATGTTGAGGGACAACCTTGGAAGGGTCGAGTTTGGGGAAGTTCTTGACACAGTTAATGACACGATCGGCGACTTCAGATTTGTCGAGAAATGAGCCCCTAACCTCCTCCGAGAAGTGACGTTTGAACAGCTGAGTGAATGAGCCTCCGATGAATCTAGGGTTTTGGAGTTGTGGTAAACGAGCTTCCACTCTCATGTACTTCAACAATGTGTTCCTCGCCGCCATTGAAATTGAAGTTATCGAAATGTTAAGAGTTTTCAAGGGCAAAGGGCACAAAGAGCTGTCAAGAACCGGTTTTGGAAATAGAGTTTTGGGGGTTGGCAATGAGGACCCTAATTTTATGTTTTGGTCCAAATGTAACAAACTTTTTAATCTTCTAATAATAATAATAATAATAATAATAATAATAATTAAAAAAAAAACTTTCAATCTAATAAAAGTACTTACTTTTTGACCAAATATTTTACATTAACATCTCTATTTATTGCATTTAGAAAATATATTTTTGGTCCGATAATTGTATAACTCGTTACAAATATTTTCTTAGAAGATTTATCAAATAATATACAAAAAAGGTCATATATATCCCTTAACTATCTAAAATAGTTTAAACATATATGTAGTTATACTATTCGTTTAATTAACTCCCTGCCATTATACTATTGGCACTGATATGCCCCTAATTTAGACGGAGTGCCACGTGGCAGCTCATGAACAAAAAGACTCACCCCAATTTAAATACCCGACTCTAATAAAAACCCACCCATTATCTTACCTATTACCCGACCGAATTCCCCTGCTGAAAGATAAACCTTTGTTTCACCATCATTAAAACCAAAAATAGAAGTGCTTCCACCTGACGATGGCTTCATCACCGTCAATTCCTCCAATTCCAGAAACAATACTTCACTACCAGAAATACTTTCTCTCCGCCAATGCTTCCACCTGCACTAATCTCCTCAATTTAAAAAAAAAAAAAATACTCCATGAAGTATTTCTTATAACGAAGTAAAAAATTTGGAGACTAAAGTATCGGAGTATGAATTGCTTGTCTTTACCCGAAACTTGAGTTGGCATATTTCAACCACTGTGGTATGCTCCTCTACGTCATTTGGAATTTGAACAAAAAGTGACTTTGATCGAAGAGGTGCCAGTAGAAAAAGATTGATAAATTTTCGTTCTTTACTGCTTCACTTTGGAATGGTTCCGTGAAATCCCCAATGGTAAAAGTGCATAAATTTGTCAGTCCTTCAATTATTGTCAAGTTCTAGTTTCGTTCGATTTCGGGCTACCGATTGCCATCTTCTTTGTTCTTGTTTTTTGCTTTCTAGCAGGTTAGGAAAAGGACTTTGAAAGATGAGGAAGATGAAACGGAACTTGGACAATATTTAAGGAGAGCGGGTGGTGGTGGTAGTGGAAGAGGAGAAGGAGCTGCAGTAGTAGGTGATGTGGTATAAATTCTTGGGTCGAGTAATAGGTAAGATAATGGGTGGGTTTTTAATTAGAGTCTGGTATTTAAAATTAGGGGTGGGTCTTTTTATTCCTAAGCTACCACGTGGTACTCCGTCTAAATTAGGGGCAAATCAATGCCAATAGTATAACGGTGAGTTAATTGAACGAATAGCATAATAGATGATATATTTAAACTATTTTAGATAGTACAGGGATATATTTGACCTTTTTTCAAATAATATATCTTCGTAATTTTCATCTTTTTTGGACGGTCACACGCTCCACATGTGATTTGAGCTCTTTTTTTTCTAACTTAAAAACTTCTACATGCATGTGATGAACAACAAACACATTCAATAAAGCTTCATAATTTATCTTAACCATATACTCTATATATATCCCGAACCCCCTCTTCATATCATCGACCAAATGCTCCCCACCAAAACCCCAATCAACGACAATAGGATTTCGGACAGCATAGATATCTGGCTGAAGGAAATTTTCAAATCAATTTTTAAACTATTTAGCTCGTCAAGGTTAGTATCCTATTTTAGTATTTCTAAGTTGGTATATTTTGGATTAGGATTTCTGCCATGTGAGATTTCTGTCATGTGGGCGTTCATACCATGCGATGTTTCTTCTTCTTGTCTGTTTAAAAACAGTAAAACCTTTGTTTAATTTGTAAAGTTGAGTCTTTTTATAGTTTTGTTTGTTTTCTTTTATGGTTTCAAAATGTGTTGTCTTTCTATGATTTTTTATTCTTATCTGAATTGTTATTGTCGATGTTAGCTAATGGATTTTCTTTTTTCTCGTTTACAATTTCTTTGCATGTGAACTCTATTGAAGAATGATTGACAAAGTGAACATTGTCTTCAACTATGGGGGTGAATGAGTCTTTTCCCCTGAATTATTGTATAATACGAATTTGGTGCATATGTGGAATGGGTAATACCCGGAAATTGTGTGTTTTAAGTCTATCTGTCAAGAGTCCACAAAAGAATTAGGGTATAACGAAGTAAAACAACTTTTAGTTGTTGGACCCTCGGGTAGGTACTATATAATAGATGGAGATAATGGTATTAGGGCTCCGCAATTCCTTATATGTGGGTAGTTCAAGTCTATCAATTTTTTTGTTGTGGATTGAGTCATATTTGACGTCTTTACTCAAAACATTCTCCATCTCACTGAAACATATCATGTTGATGTTGATGTAGCATCTGATTGTGAAAAGACATTTAACGATATTGTGGAAGTTAGAACGGTAATAAATTTATATGTAATGGCTAATGGGTATGGATTGAAGATTGAACAAACTTATCCTACTAGGGCTAGGTACCGTTGCGATGTTGGATGCCCTTTTAGGTGCTCTATCTCAAGGGATACAAATAGTGATGGGTTTAGTATTAAAACCTTAAAAGAAATCATAATTGTGATCTTTGTTATAAAAATCCGAGGTCTGATGCTGCTACATTAGCTCGGTATTTTAAAAGAAAACTTCAAAACAACCCCAAGTACAAGGTAAAGGACATGAAAGGGGAATCAGAGGTTGATTTTAAGTTGAATGTGACAAAATCTAAGCTTAAAAGGGCAAAGGTGTTGGCCCTTGAGAAGCTAGAGGGGAGTTTTAAGGATGAGTATAGCAGATTGAAGCATATGGTCAAGATTTCAGACAGCCTAATCTGGGGATTGATGTTGTAATCAACATTTCAAAGGATGCTCTTGGGCAAGGAAAAAGGAGGTTCTTGAGGATGTACACTAGGCTGGAAAATTGGCTTGAGACTATTTATTGGTTTGGATGGCACTTTCTTGAAGGGAAAGTGTAAGGGGCAGCTGTTGGTGGCCATGGAACAGGATGCTATGAACCACTTCTACCCACTTGCATGGGCAGTAGTTGACAAGGAAACCAGCAGGACATGGACCTGGTTTATGGAGCTTTTGAAGAGGTCATTGAACCTAAAATATGGGGATGGAGTAACTTTTATATTAAACATGCAAAAGGTATATCTTTCTGTTCTTTGTTTGATTTTGTCCTTAATGTATTTTTGCACTTTGACTTACCATTTTTGTTTTTACTCAATACCACAGGGATTATTGGATGTTATGAACACTGTGCTTCCTGAAGCTCTTCATAGGTTTTGTGCTAGACACATTGAATCCAACTGGTTAAGAAAAGGAAAATGGAAGGGTAGGGAGATGAGAAAGTTGATGTGGTAATGTTCTTGGAGTACATATGAGGAAGAGTTTAAAGACCAGTTGTTGAAACTTGGAAAAATATCTGAAGATGCTGCTATGGACCTGATTAATTATCCACCAAGGGCATGATGTAGAGCCTACTTTGATACTCAGTGTAAGAATCTAATTGTGGAAACATTTCACTGAATCATTTAATGCATGGAATCTGAATGCTAGACAGATGCTAATTATCAAGATGTTAGAGGAAATAAGGATCAAAGTAATGGAAAGACTGGCAGAAAACAAAGCTAGAAGCTGGAATGCTGATATAATGTCCACAAAAAGTATGAAGCTTTACAATGACTATAGGTCAATAGCACATGGTTGCAAATTGAACTTCAATGGTGACTATGGTTATGAGATCACAGAAGCTGGAGACAAACATACTGTGAATCTGGAACAAAATAGATGTACCTTTAGACTGTGGGACTTGTTTGGGTACACTGCCCTCATGCTATTAAGGCAATATTGCACCTAAAGATTGAGCCAGTCACAAAAATATATTGGTGGTATAGTAAGGAACCTTATTTACTGACATATAAGCACAAAATTTAGCCTATTAGGAAGTAAAATTTTGGAAAGTTGACCCTAGCCAAGCCATGAAGCCACCCGAAATGGTCAAAATACTGGGAAGACCTAAGCTAAAGAGAAATAGGGGCCCAGGTGAAGCTCTTAAGTGGAAGGTTGAGTTGAGTAAATCAAGAAAGGGGAGAATAATGACATGCAGTAAATGTGGTGAAGAAAATCGCAATGCAAGAGGTTGTTACAAGGTAAGTATTTATATGACTGTTTTATTTAGTTTATGAAGCATTTGATGACTGTTTATCAGTTTGGTGAAGCATTTGTATGACTGTTTCTTTGGTTGACAGGGCAATATTGATGAGCAAAGTTCAAAGAAGAGGAAGTGCATGGAAGATAACTCTACTGCAACACAGAATTATCAACAGTATGAGCAGAGTTCAGCAAGCAGATGTTATGAACCTGAAGCTGAAGTAAGGAAAAGGAACATGAAAATGAAGGCAAGGAAAGGGCAAGAAATACCAGCAGATGATTGAACCATATCCGCATGTTATTTTGTTTGTTATTCATCTTTTTGTAAAGGCTAGTGTGATGCTAGACATTTGAAGTTTATTTACTGAAATTTAAAGGTAACAATGACTGAAATTTGGCTTTTTGTTGTTACACTTAGTTAACCTTTAAATGTCATTAAAAACTAAAAGTTTTGTATTATGATGACAATTGATGCTAGTCATCTTATTTAAATATTAAGTATATTCAACTTCAGTTATGTTTATGTTATGTTCTAAGGGATGGTTGTGTTTTTAAGTATGTTCATTTTCAGTTATGTTTTATTCTAGGATTTCCAGTTAATCTTTGTGCCTCAGTTACTTATGCATTGAAAGATCCTTACAAGCTTAGAATGGTGATGAAGGTAAAAGCTCTGAACAAGGCCACCCCTGTTAAGAATTGTGACTCTGCCTCTAAATTGTTTCAATGTACTGCACATTGTAAAAGGACTGTCTTGTTGGCTTATTTGTTCTATTTTGTGTGTTATAATTAAATAATGTCCCATTGTAGATACATAATTAAAAGGGCTGTCGTGTTACTGTAATATATGAAACGCACAGTGGCCGTTTTCTCCTTCGTTACTATATTAAAAGGGTTGTTTTGTCCCTCATTCACGCTGTCAAGCCCACGCATGTATTCAATGTTGCTGGTGTCACCGTTGATTGGTGTGAGAGTCATAAAACTGGAATATTTCGTACAAATATTGCTGGAACTCAAAACTTGGCTGATGTTTGTAAAGAGCATGTTTACTGATAACTAATTTTGCAACTGGTTGCATATTTGAATATGGCAACAAGCTATATAAAATAGACAGGAAGGCATAGCTAAAGCAACGAAGTCCATCAAAGCTTAATACTCAACTAGCAAACTTACATAACCTCCATAAAATATCATGAAGCCGAAATAACATAACACTAAAACAGTATCCTGAACTAATACAACACAATACTAAACTAAATCCCAAAGAAAATGTTCAGTTCCCAACCCATGCCGCAATGAACGCAACAAGGCAACAAAACAGCAAAATCATGAAGATCAATTGTCTGAATAATTTTCCCCTCAACTCTACTATCATCAATATATTCTCAACAGCAGAAGCTTCTAAATCAGCCACCTTCTTTATCAAAATGTTTCTTTCAAACTCAAAGAGCCTCCAATCTTTCCCTCAATTCTATCATCGTTTCAACATCATGAACAATAGAAGCTTCAACATCAGTTATCTTCTTCAACAACCTATTCCTTCAAGAGCATCCAATTTTCTTCTTTGACTGCTGATGATAATTACAGCTCTAGGGGGAAATTCTTCATCCTGCCATTCCCAATAACCATAACCTTGTTTCTGCCCAAAAAAATTAACACAATAAAATCACTCACAATTTCATTTAAATAAAACCCTAAATCTTGAAAAGTCAAAGAAAAATTATGAATAAATAATCGGCATTGGACACTTGAAAAAACGTCTACCAGCATTCATAGGAGTCGTCGCCGTAAAATTATACGCTGCAAGTCTATTACCATACCTTCTCTTTGACCCAGTTGAGCCACTCGACCCCTCAAACATTTTCTGCACAACCACAGTGGAAAAATAAGGAAAATGAACGAAATTTTTTGTTGACCCTAAAAATTGATTTGGAAACAATGTTTACCCTAAAATACGAGTAACAATTGAATTTGTACGCGGTACTAAGGATACGTGACTTGGCCTGATACAATTAAAGGATAAGTGATAAATAAAGGCTGATTTAAGTAAATGAAAGAATAAACAAACCACCGAGGTTGAGTAATTTCGCTGTGACGGAACGAACAATAATGAAGTAAATAAACTGTTTATGAAGAAGATAGCCAAAAATGATAAGTGTTCTGTTGATAGTGAGTTGTCGTATATAATAGAGTTGAATTCTTTATATAGGGGGAGAGAAGAGTTCTATACAAGGTAAAAAACCTAATTATATGGTAAAAGATCCCTAAATTATTGGGTTCAATGTCTCTGCTGATTTGGGCCGTGATTCCCCCCGAGATAATTACACACCACGAGATTTTCGGCCTTTCCGTTATGCGAATATGATATTTTTGCCATATGATGCTTTACCCAGACCGGTCTCGACTACCTTATCTCGAGTGCTTTGGTCTCGAACTTTAACCAGATGATGTCTGACCTCGAATTTACTTTCTCGAAGTGCTGGTCTCGATCTACGAGAGATCGACCTCAAGTTGCATCAATGGTTGTAACCCAAGACCGATGTATCTTATATGTTCGATTGTATCCGACCCCATACAGATAGTCCCCTCGTTTTTTGTAGAGTAATGACAAGAAACGATATGAGCCGCCGCTTTTCAAGATTAGGTTAAGTGGGAACACACTTATTAACACGACACGAAGTTCGAAGCGTCAAATCAGATAGCCTAAAAACGTCTTGCTGATGGATGACGGCAGCATGATGACACACATGGCCATTATCAAAAAGGGTCCTTTCGTGTCCCAGCTGGCGACAAACCCTGTAACTTCTGCAAATACCAATTAATGTTTTCCCATCTCGTGTTTCGAACCGCCATTTTTGAAAAGTATAAATAGCCCCTCCACTCTTCAATTTTCAGGTTTTGTGTCGTTTGAATATCTTCTTGTTTTTGTTCTCTGTATTTTAGCGCCTCAAGCAAACTTCTATTATACACTTCCCTTTGCTCACCTTCCATCTCTTCTATTCTAATAGCGAAAACATCAAAATCAGTACCTCAAAAACAACAGCCTTCTTCCTCTCAACCCGCTGAAGAGATTGAGCCTGCCCCTGTCGAGGAAACTTCGGCGGAGCCTCCCCTGAAAGCTTTCATACCGGTTGGATGCTCGACCAGCTCCGACTTCTAGGTGGAGAAGGCCTTTTCAGTACCCGGCCGGGGTGAACCGGTCGTTAGGTACATTAGTTCGATCACCAACAAAATCCTTGACAGGGTGAAGACGGAGTGTAAATGGGTTGGCAAGGATGTGGTAGTCCCTTCCCCAAATGAGGCGATTACCACCCATGTGGAGGGTTACTTGAGCGTCTATACCTACCCCTTCACGTTGGGACCTCTGAACCCCATAATTGTCGCCTTCTGTAAAAGCTACGACGTTACATTGGGCCAGGTTCATCCCTCTGTTTGGCGGATAGTTCACCCTTTCCGCTTTTTTGTGAGTAAAGTCGACGGGCACCCCTTCACTGTTGACCATTTACTTTGACTGTACAGTCCCTGAATGTTCCGAGGGGGGCTAATAAAACCTGCTTGCCAGGCCAGTAAAGCTCCGTTCTCGAGCATTGATGAGGACAAGGACCGGGGTTGGATGAGCCGATTCGTTCGAATAAGAACCTCGGACCTTATCCCTGCAGAAGACATGCCGTTCCCTGAAAAGTGGAACATGAGATGTAAGCGACATTTCCCTACTTAAATCCATCTGCTGTTTTCCTTTTGGTATCTAACCGATATATTTTGTAAGGTGTAGCCGTTTCTCAAATGCCGGCCGCGATTCAACATTTGGAGGAGTGGGTCCGGAAGGTGGTGGCTCAAAGGGCCTACTCGGAGCGAGCTTGGCGTGAAATATCGAAAGGCCTTTGGGAGGCCAAAAATCATGGTAAGCCTAATAATATTCATCTTTCTCATTTCAAGTGATTGGTGTTGTCATTAATTTCCCCCTTTCTTCACAGGTCTATCGAAGGATGCTGAATTGAGGTCGGCGTCCATTGGTGGAGAAGTTCCCTGCCTTCCCCCTGCCTCGGAGAAGGAGGGAGAGAAAAAGAGAAAAGAAATCCCTGGTCCTTCGGAGCCTGAGAAAAGGAGGGTTAAGAAGAAAAGCATAGCTCGTAAGCCAGAATCTCTGATCTGGCTATCCGATTGAGCGACGACTCCGAGGAGGATAGAGACCTCGATACTTTAAATAATGAACCACCTCGGACAGTCCCCGAGCCATCGGTCGATGAAGCTTGCATCCCTCGAGCAGAGGATCTCGAGGCAAGGACGAGGACCAGGGTATGTGCAGATGCAGGGGAGGCAGTATAGGAGTCTCGGACCTCCCAGAGACAATGGATTCTCCCTCTTTTTCGGAGGCAACTCTTAATGAAGCCCAGGCCGCAAGGACGCACTCACCGAGCAAAGGCCTGGTACCAGCGGGAACCTTCGAAGAGTTCTTCGATGGGGTACCATCGGCCGATACATTCGGGCTTGAAGTGCCGAGAAGGAGTCCCCCCGCCGAGATGAGTGGGGTGTCTATCGGTCTTAAGTTAGTCGATAGATTTCCCGCTCCAAGTTCTAATCCTGATCGGAAGAGGGTAATAAAGTTCACCATTCCCGAAGATGCTAGGGTTTTGGCTGCGCCCGTAGGCGTGGCTAGCTACCTTCGTTGCTTGGTGACCGAAGAGGATCAGGCTGCAATGGATGCGGTGGGCTCGGCCTGTTTTTTCAACGAAGCTCAACATGCGTCAAATAAGGTACACTTCCTCTCTGGCTCTATTTGGCGCCCGTTATCTTGTCCTTATACTTGTACTGATTGTTTTATTATATACACCTTGCAGTCTTCGGTGCTTCATCACGAGGCATTCCTTCGGCAAAGGGAAGAAATGGCACAAGAAAAGGCACAACGCCAGCGACTCGAGGGGGAGATGTCGAACCTTCGGGCCGAGCTGGACTTCATGCGAAGAGAGCATGACAAATCAATCGACCAGCTGGGGCAGCAAGCCGACCGATTAAATCAACTTCGGTCTGCAGTGAGCGAGGCCAAGGCAGAAACCAACGAATGGATAGCCAAGGCCAATATACTGACTTCGGAAAAGGAGACCCTCCAGGCTCGCATAGTTCCCTTGGAAGAGCAGATTTCGGAGGCACAAGAAAAAATCGGAGTTTTGACTAAGAGCACCGAATCTCTTCAATCCCAAGTCTAGACGCTCACCCAGGACCGGGATGTTCTGGTGAACGAGCTGCAACCAGCAAAGTCCGAGATTGCCACGTCCAAAGCTGACGCTGATGATTTGATAGCTCAATACAGAGCTCATGCTGAGGCCGCCCAGGAGCAATCAAAGATTTTGGTCGAATACACCAAGTGCCAGACCCGTCTCTCCGTCCTCGAAGAGCTGCAAGCTCGAGGTTTCGATCTATCTTCTGAGGTCGATGAAGCAGCAAGGATCGAAGCCGAAGCAAGGAGGCGGGCCTTCCCTGAGGAAGAAGAAGATGATTCTGACTGATTTTGCCTGTAAAATGATATGGCCTTTTTGTAACATACTTTAATTTGCATATATAAAAGAATTCCTTTTGTCTGACTTTGCTCTAAAATTTTCATATCTCGCAAATTTTCCTGCCCTAGCTAGGATTTATTTCACCATGTATTTCCTTCCTCCGAGGCCGATCGAATAAGGCCCACACCTCGAGAGGACCTTGGTCCGTTAAGGAATTGAATCCGTCTTAACAGGTTTCGACCCGATTCGGCCTTAGCCTTTTATGAATTCGGAATTGCCTTAATAGGCTTCGTTTCTCCCCAAACTTTATCAGTTCAATGTGGCTTTGGCCTATTAAGAAATCGGGATTAAGTCTTAGTAAATTTTGTTCCCCTTTGAACTTCAATGACTTGATTTGGCCTTAGCCCTTTATAAATTGGGGTTTGCCTGAGTTGGTCTTATTTCTCTTCGAGTTTTGTTAACTCAATACGACCTTGGCCTTTTAAACAAGTTTGGGGTTTTCCTTAATAGGTCTTACTCCCCTTCGGAATTTGGCGCAAACATTTGAACAATGTTAGTTTTTGGTGATGTAATGAAAATCAAAGAGGCCCTTGGGCTCAGAAACAGAATATCAGTGCCAAATAAACTTTATTAGCATTCATACACTTGTACAACTTTTCTTAAGGGGCAGATCGATCTATTTGGGCACGGTACTTTCGACCGTTTGACCCTTACATTGATTCCTAATGATCTCCGTGAAGTCCCCTTGAATTTGAAGTAGCTAGGCAAAGATTCGAAATAGACTAGCAATCCCCAGCTATTCGAGGTCGATCGAAGTTGTGAACCAAATATAATTATCTTCGATGAGCGACCGATCTAAGTTAACACGACTCTTGGTTGCCTCATTAAACACCTTGCCGTAAAACCCAATTTGGGACAAAACCGGTCGAAGGAAAAAAGAGTGCAACGCGTACTTTCAGTCCTAGTGTCTCGTATTTCCTGGCTTGAAGTCACTTTATTTGCTACCTGCAGATGTTAGTACCATAAAGTAATCAAAATGAAAAAAACGAAATTTATTACCTTAACAATAATATCGCTTCAGGTGGCTCACGTGCCAATTGTTTGGCAGCTGCTTGCCATCCATAGTTCCGAGCTTGTAAGATCCCTTTCCAGTGACCTTCAAGATAGTATTGGGCCCTTCCCAGTTCGGTCCTAGTTTTCCTTCGTTTGGATCTCGAGCGTTGGGTGTAATTCTTCTGAGTACCAAGTCCCCAGCATTGAAGTATCGGAGATGGGCTCTCCGATTGTAATACCTTTTGCTTTTTTGTTTCTGCGCCGCCATCCGAACAAGGGCCGCTTCCCTCCTTTCATCCAAAAGTTCCAGGCTGATGTTCATACTTCCCGGTTCGATTCCTCGACGGTGTTTCGAAACCTGATGCTCAGTTCACCTACCTCGACCGGTATTAATGCTTCAACACCGTAGACTAGGGAGAACGGGGTGGCCCCGGTGCTGGTTTTCTCGGTTGTGCGATATGCCCATAGAACCTCAGGCAGCATTTCCCTCCATTTTCCTTTTGCGCCGGCTAACCTTTTCTTCAGGTTTTGAATTATAGTCTTGTTGGTTGACTCGGCTTGACCGTTGCTGCTAGGGTGATACGGAGTTGACAGTATTCTCTTGATCTTGTTGTCTTTGAAGAACTTTGTTATTTTGCTGCCGACGAATTGTTTGCCATTATCGCATACAACTTCTGAGGGCATCCCGAACCGGCAAATGATATGGTCCCATAACTGAAGTCAATTACTTCTTTTTCCCTGACCTTTTCGTAAGCCTGTGCTTCCACCCACTTGAAAAAATAGTCAGTCATAAAAAGAATAAATTGAGCTTTACCTGGTGCGAGGGAGAGGGCCGACGATGTCCATGCCCCACTTCATGAACGGCCATGGCGACAGGACCGAATGCAGTGTCTCTCCGGGCTGGTGAATCATAGGTGCATGCCTTTGGCATTTGTTGCACTTGCGTACAAACTCCTTCGTATCTTTCTCCATGTCGACCCAATAGTAACCGGCCCGAATTATTTTTCGAACCAAGGATTCGGAGCCGGAATGATTGTCGCATGTACCTTCGTGTATCTCCCTTAAGATGTACTCGGTGTCACCGGGTCCAAGACATATAGCGAGAGGACCTCCGAATGTTCTCCTGTATAAGGTTCCGTCGTTGGCTAAACAAAATCGGGTCACCTTTGTGCGTAATGCCCTTGATTTTTGGGGATCCGATGGCAATTGACCCGAACTAAGATATTCTATGTATTTGTTTCTCCAATCCCAGGTCAAGCTTGTTGAGTTGATTTCGGCATGGCCTTCTTCCACCACCAACCTCAATAATTGCACGACTTTTTCAGCGTCAATCTCTTCATCTTCGACCAACGACCCTAAGTTGGCGAGGGCATCGGCCTCACTATTTTGTTCCCGTGGTATGTGTTGTAGGGTCCATTCTTTAAACCTGTGTAGCGTGACCTGAAGCTTGTCCACGTACCTTTGCATACGCCCCTCTCTGACCTCGAATGTCCTATTTACTTGGTTGACCACGAGGAGGAAATCACATTTGGCCTCGATTATTTCTGTTCCCAGATTTTTGGCCAACTCTAAGCCTGCAATCATAGCCTCATATTCTGCTTCATTGTTAGTCAATTTTACAGTCTTAATAAAATGTCGAATCGTATTCCCGGTTGGGGGTTTGAGTACGATACCAAGCCCCGATCCTTTCGAATTGGAGGCGCCGTCTGTGAACAAAGTCCACACTCCCGAAGGAGTCCCCGATTTGGTCATTAGTTCTCTCTCGACCTCGGGGATTAGCAACAGCGTAAAGTCGGCAAAAAAATCTGCCAGTACTTGAGACTTGATCGAGGTTCGAGGCCGATATTCAATATCGTACCCGCTTATTTCGATGGCCCACTTGGCCAGTCAACCTGATAGCTCAGGTTTGTGCATAATGTTCCTAAGGGGATAAGCTGTCACTACACATATGGGGTGACATTGGAAGTAGGGTTTTAACTTCCTAGAGGCACTCAATAACGCGAGTGCTAATTTTTCCAAATGTGGGTACCTAGTTTCGGCCTCACCTAGTGTTCTACTGACGTAATAAATTGGGAATTGCGTACCTTGTTCTTCTCGGACCAGGACCCCGCTCACCGCTATTTCTGAAACAGCTAGGTAAAGGTATAAATGCTCACCCGTTTTTGGCGTATGTAGCAGAGGTGGACTGGAGAGGTACCCTTTAAGCTCTTCTAACGCATGCTGGCATTTTGGTCCCCATGAGAATTCGTTCTTCTTCCTTAGCAAGTTGAAGAACTAGTGGCTCCGGTCGGATGACCTCGATATGAATCGGCCTAGGGCTGCTATCCGACCTGTTAGTTTCTGTACAACTTTCACACTGTCTACGATCGTTATGTCTTCGATGGCTTTGATTTTGTCGGGATTGATTTCTATTCCCCGGTTTGAGACCATAAAACCAAGGAATTTTCCCGAGCCCACTCCGAATGCACACTTCTCCGGGTTCAACTTCATGTTGTACCTTTTTAGTACATCGAATGTTTCCTGCAAATGACTTAAATGGTCCTCTGCTCGTAGGGATTTGACTAACATGTCATCAATATAAACTTCCATTGTTACTCTTAGTTATTTTTCGAACATATTATTCACTAGGTGTTGGTAGGTAGCCCCCGCGTTTTTCAGCCCGGATGGCATCACGTTATAGCAATAAGTGCCATACTTTGTGATGAAGGATTTCTTTTCTTGATTATCCTTATCCATTTGTATCTGGTTGTAACCAGAATAGGCATCGAGAAAACTAAGAGTCTCGTGGCCAGCAGTAGCATCGATCATGCGATCGATGTTGGGCAAGGGAAATGAGTCTTTGGGGCACGCCTTGTTTAGATCTTTGTAATCTATGCACATCCTAAGCTTATTTCTCTTCTTAGGAACTACAAATACATTTGTTAGCCACTCCGGGTACTTAAATTCCCGAATGGACCCTATATTCAAAAGTTTAGTTACCTCGTCCTTGATGAATGCTTGCTTGATTTCGGGCTGAGGCCTCCTCTTTTGCTTGACCGGCCGGAATTTTGGGTCAATGCTCAGTTTGTGAGTTGTAATTTCCGACAGTATCCCTGTTATATCAAGATGGGACCAAGCAAAAGAATCTTCGTTAGCTGAAAGAAATTTAATTAGTTTGGTCCTGAGCCTTGAGCCCTGAGCTTAAGCCCGAGCCCAGGTATACCTTTCGATCGGGCAAGTCGTTTTGGAGTGAAATCTGCTCGAGCTCCTCGACCGTCGATTTGGTCGCATCGGACTCATCGGGACCGATAAATGACCGAGGAACCCCATAATTGTCAACTTTGAGTTGATCTTGCTCACCCTCGTTTGTTGAAGGTGGTGTCTGTGATAGCTATTGGGTCTTCTGGAAAGGAGCGGTCGGCTTTGGCACTGTCTCTTCTACTGCGAACATTTCCCTCGCAGCATGTTGCTCTCCGTAAACGGTTACGACCCCATCAGCCGATGGGAATTTCAACATCTGGTGTAATGTTGAAGGTACAACTCCGATGTCATGAATCCAACGCCTTCCGATCAAGGCATTGTATCTCATGTCGCCCTCGATCACGCAAAACTTCGTTGCCCGAACAGTACCGGCGGTGTTCACCATCAGCGTAATTTCTGCTTTGGTTGTTTCACATGCCATGTTGAAACCATTGAGGATCCACACTTCGGGGATGATTTGGTTTGTCAATCCAAGCTGCTCGATGACCCACGACCGAATTATATTAGCTGAACTACCGGGGTCGACAAGTACCCGCTTCACCCGGGTTTTGTGTACGAGCATCGATATCACCAAGGCATCGTTATGGAGCTGTATGACTCCCTCTGCATCTTTATCGTCAAAGCATAAGGCTCCTTCCGTCGTGTAATCCCGAGTACGCTTTTCTCGGGTGATAGATATTTTGGTACGCTTCAACATCGGGCCTTGGGGTGTATCTACCCCTCCGATTATCATATTGATCGTGTGCTGAGGCTCTTCTTGATTTGTTGGCCTGTTTCTGTTCCTGTAATGGTTCTTGGCCCGGTCGCCAAAAAATTCTCGGAGGTGCCCGTTTTCGAGTAACCGTGCTACCTCTTCCCTCAGCTGTCGGCAATCTTCCATCTTATGTCCATGTGTGCCATGGTACTTACATATTAAGTTGAGATCTCTCTTGGCCGGGTCCGATTGCAGCGGCCGAGGCCATTTGGTATCTTTAATGCGACCAATGGCGGATACGAGAGTCGCTGAATCGACGTTGAAGTTGTACTCGGACAGTCGGGGCGCTTCTCGGTGATTAGTGGCTCTTTCGAAGTTATTTTTCAGCAACGGTCCTTGATTCCTTTGATTAGGATTGTTCCTTCTCTCCTGTCTCGGAGACCCTTGTCTTCCCGGGATGGCCCTTCGATCGCCAGGGTACGGCCGATGTCTGTCTCTGTTCGACCTTGGCTCTCGGTAATTATCTCTTAGAGTCCGGTCATGAGTTCTGATAGGGTAAGCGGATCCCGAGGGGAATCCGAGCTGGTCATCTTTGACCCTGATCTTCGATTGATACCGATTGTGTATGTCCGCCCAAGTGGCAGCCGGGTATTCGATCAAACTCTAATTAAGCTGTTGAGAAGCCGTTGAACTTCGAGCATTGAGCCCTTGAGTGAAAGCTTGTACGGCCCAATCATCGGTGACCGGTGGTAGGTCCATTCGCTCCATTTGAAAGCGAGATACAAACTCCCTCAGCATCTCATTATCTCTTTGCCTGACTTTGAATAAATCTGACTTCCGGGTTTCAACTTTAATAGCACCTGCATGAGCTTTGACGAAGGTGTCTGCAAGCATGGCAAAGGAATCGATGGAGTTCGGGGGTAGTTGTGGTACCAAGTCATCGCTCCTTTCGACAAGGTCTCCCCGAATTTCTTCAGAAGAACGGACTCAATCTCGTCATCTTCGAGATCATTCCCCTTTATGGCGCATGTGTACGCCGTCACGTGTTCATTCGGATCAAATGTCCCGCTGTACTTGGGAATTTCTGGCATGCGGAACTTTTTTGGTATAGGTTTTGGGGCAGCACTTGACGGGAAAGGTTTTTGTACGAATTTCTTCGAGTCCAAGCCTTTCAACACCGGGGGTGCTCCTGGAATCTGGTCCACCCTCGAGTTATATGTTTCTACTTTCTTGTCGTTGGCTTCAATCTTCTTTTCGCCCGATTCGACTCGTTATGTCAGCTCCTCGACCATCTTCATGATTCCCGAATTTATCCCTGACCCGCTTTCGTCTGGTTGCGCGGTGTTCGGTTCACTATCGGGGATACCTCCTCGAGAAGAACCGGCTTCGACCCTGTCTGAAATCTGACTGCGACTTTGCAATTGGGCAATGGCTGCTTGCTGGGCTTGTAGCATGTCGAATATCATTTTGAGATTGATCCCGTCCCCTTCATTGTTTTGAGTTCTTGAACGGTGTTCTCTCTGAACACTGTTCGACGGGCCAGAAGTCTGATCCACATCGACCGCCATCTGAGAGTTGGCGTCGGTTGGAACCTCATTACCGAGCATCACATTGTTGTTTTCGCCCTGGTGGTCAAACTCGTCATTGATGGGCTGTGAGTGCGACATGACTATGTTATACCCTGAAAACAAAAGATTCTGCAAAGAACAAGCGTAAAATAGTGTGTGTGACAGAAATTTGTATCAAACGTTCACTATTATCCTCAGCCCCACGGTGGGTGCCAAACTGTTTACCCTGAAATACGAGTAACAATTGAATTTGTACGTGGTACTAAGGATACGTGACTTGGCTTGATACAATTAAAGGATAAGCGATAAATAAAGGCTGATTTAAGTAAATGAAATAATAAACAAACCACTGAGGTTGAGTAATTTCGCTGTTACGGAACGAACAATAATGAAGTAAATAAACTGTTTATGAAGAAGATAGCCAAAAATGATAAATGTTCTGTTGATAGTGAGTTGTCGTATACAATAGAGTTGAATTCTTTATATAGGGGGAGAGAAGAGTTCTATACAAGGTAAAAAACCTAATTACAGGGTAAAAGATCCCTAAAATTATTGGGTTCAATGTCTCTGCTGATTTGGGCCGTGATTTCCGCCGAGATAATTACACACCACGAGATTTTCGGCCTTTCCGTTATGCGAATATGATATTTTTTCCATATGATGCTTTACCCAGACCGGTCTCGACTACCTTATCTCGAGTGCTTTGGTCTCGAACTTTAACCAGATGATGTTTGACCTCGAATTTACCTTCTCGAAGTGCCGGTCTCGATCTAAGAGAGATCGACCTCAAGTTGCATCAATGGTTGTAACCCAAGACCGATGTATCTTATATGTTCGATTGTATCCGACCCCATACAAACACTAATGTTGCCAATTGGGGATTTTGGTGGAGAGCATTTAGTTGACTGATATGAAGTGGGGTTCAGGATTTTGGGTGGAATAAATGTCGGGTAAGAAAATAAATGGGGTTGGGTTAGTTGGGGTAACTGGGATTAGAGTGGGAAGTGGGGTAGAATTATGTGATGTCTAGGTAGTTGACACGTGTCAAACTGGTGTTAATTTTTAATACCGGATAAGTTATACGTCAATGAATAATAACACATATAGGCTAGTGGTGTAACGTCCATGGCACTAGTAGGCCCAACTATTAACGAGGGACATCGATAGACCATTTCGTTAAGTAGGTTGACACATTTAGGACTATTCTCATTGGTTAAATAGCAAGATATAAAGAACAATTACTACTGGTGATTAAATTAGATATGATGATCATTGACTGGAGGTGGAGACTGACACGACAATCAATTGTGTGATCTAGCTGTCGATGAAGATGGAATAAAAATTTATTGAAAGCATAGTAAAAATAAATAAAAATCGTGTGATATTTTTTACATGCATTAATTTCGATGAGTATGCAATATTTTTTTCTCTCTCTACAAATAAGATGTAAGCAAGCCATAGTTTTTGCACATGAGTGCAAAGTAGTATAATTAAGCACGCGATCATCCAAAGAGATAAAGAAAAATATTCATATTTTATCGGGATAATTACATCTTTGAGCTGTCCAAAGAAGTTCATTTGCAATAGATATAGTGAATCTCTTTTACTTGGATAGCGTTGTAAAAGTGTTTTCTTCTTCGTAAACTTGACTTAATAATTTAAAATAAATACATAATTGCTTAATTATTAGTCTGCTTCTATTTATTATTCTATGCTTGATTGCAAATATCTCAAATGAAACATAGAGTCTCGTTGTGTCACTACCAAAAATTGGAGGGACACGATGGGCACCCAGTGCCTTACTCAACCGAGTACCCACGTAGCGTATCTTTCTTATCATACTATCAGACGTAAATGAGCCAGAAGGGCCGTCATGAGATAACTAGATTAAAACATAAAGGAATACTCGACATAGGACAACCCAACATGTTATACAAACATATACATGTGACATACGGGCCTATAAAGCCGACATGATCATTTACACTCAAAACATAGACCGACAAGGTCATACAAGTATCCATATACATGACATCTGTCTACAAGCCTCTAAGAGTAAATAAACATCATAAAGACCGGGACAAGGCACCGCCATACCAATCATTACATGTCCAAAGCATACTAACCAAATAGAAAACTCCGGAGCTAGTGGAGTGCGCCAATACCTTTCGCTGAGCTGATAGCCTACTAGAAAGACTGTCAACCTTTCTATCGGGACCTGCGGGCATAAAACACAGCATCCCAAATCAAAAGGAACGTCAGTACAAATAAAGTACCGAGTACGTAAGGCAGAAAACATAAATAAGAACCATAATATAAAGAGAGATAGAGAAGATACAACCTGTAACATATGAGTGCCTATGAGAGCTACTGACATTAAATGCAGGATAAATATATATACATAAGCTTTTAAAACATTCCCCTCTGTGGACATCATCATCATCATATCGTACCCGACTGTAATAGGCTCAGTAAAAACATACCCGGCCATCATCAGGCTGGTTAGATCGAACCCGGCCACTAAGCTCGGTAAAACCCAACTGATCAGTGATTACACAATAGGTGTGGTACCCTGCCGCCTATAGCGTGACTCGGTATGTATATATACATACACACACACACACTAGGCTCATGGAATCACGTTCTAAACCTTTTGGAGTGATGTAAGGTCGTCGCACCTTCGATTAACTCAAGGATCTTACATACTTTCTTAAAATAACTCTATAAGGGTCATAAACAACCCAACAACAACAACAATAACCAACAATAGCAACAACAACAATATAATCCAGTATAAGCTTCTCCGATTATCTTAACAATCTTATTGAGCGGCAAGCTCGTTTTTACTAATAACAAAACATAAATTGAATCCAACTCTTATTCCATAAATTGGTTTACAACCATCAAAACATCATACTTATATGTATTATATGATTCCTAGTTCGAAACATCCACAAAATGACTTCCAAAACAGCCCCATAAGCATAGCACCCTAACTTTTATCGTCAATCACTTGTGTTTCATGTTTTCTTATTCAATAAACTTAGTTAACACCTATAAAAGCTTAACAACAGTAGGTCCAACATTATCAAATTATATCTCATAATTTCCAGCCACTACAAATGATATATGTGGCCAAAAAACAATCCAACCAAAAAGATAACCATGTCCCATGTTCTTTCAAGTGCTATCTCATGTTTTTTCGCTCAAACAACACAACCAACACAAGATTAACCTTAGGAACAATCAATAAGATGTTATACATACCTTGGACAGAAGCTACAACTCGAAACCCCTTCTCAACTTAGCTCACAATAGCTCTCAATCACACCACAACATCATAGAAGCATTCTCTTGTAGTCTTTAACACTTTTGATGATGATTTGAGTTGATTTCCTTTGTGTTTGGTTCTTGGGATCTTAGGGTATGTTAGAGAGGGTTTTGGAGAGCTTTTGGACGAAAGTTGGGTTAAAAATGACTCGAAATGAGGCTGAAACATCTTTTAAAAGAAGTAAGGTCAGTAGCCGTCTCATGTGGGTTCCAATAGGAGCTGCTTACGCAATCTCGCGAAAACGTGAATATCTCTAATCCGACGTCGTATCGACGAACGGTTTAGTGCATTGAAAACTAGACTCGTAGATCTTCAATATGGTGGGTAGATCACCCCATAAATCCGCATACATTGAGAGAAAATCTCAGTAACATTAGACATAATTTTAGTAAAATAATAAACGTAACTTGCGACAACTTTTTTCGACTTTTGTTTCATAACTCGCTTGTCTTCAAAACTTAACATACGACTATAAATAGCTCATAACATTACCTTCTTATCATCTTAAGCACCCTAGTCTCACCCCACAAGTACGGGCTATAACATACCCAACTCGCCGACTTTCGACGAAACTTATTTTTTTCGATTCAATTAGCTTCTTAACCTTCCAACCCCTACGATACTCCTTAAAATTTATTTTAACCCATCATTATCTTTGTAAAGGTCCTTCAATTCTCTGACTCATATTGATTTGCTTAAGATGAATTCTAACTTGAAAGTACAGGGTATAACACTCTTCCCCCCTTTGGAACATTCGTCCTCGAATGTAAAAGATTCTTAGAGGAGAAACTAGCTCTTACGGATTTTACGGAAATTTTGATAGAGTCTCTTCTGCAGGTAGGACTATCCCATACCTTGTGTCCAAATAATTTTGCTCCTGAAGACGCTGTAAAGCTTCAATTCTGAATATCATTTAATCATAGAATGAGTGTTAATCGAAATCACATAACATGGGATAAATTACACATGATCGAGCTATATTCGTCAAGAATCTTCTATCTAAAACAATTGAGGGTACTTAGAATTTGTATCTTCTATGGCTTCCCACTTCTTACCATCGACACTCTTATTCCTCCATGATATATTTATGGAAGTTACTTTCTTGGTCCTCAACTTTCGGACTTGCCGATCTAAAACAGCAACTAGAACCTCTTCGCAAGATAAGTTCTCTGTAATCTGAATCTTATGTGATTTTGCAGCATAGATTCCTTATTTATTTATAACTGCTAGAATCTTCTCATAATATTGATCCTTTGTTACTTGTACATCATTTAATGCATTTCTTCAATATCAGAACATGATATCCAGGTGAATGGATCCTAATTCTGAGGGAAAATTCACTTTAGTCCCTTCTTTGGGTAGTTTGGACGTGGCTTTATATATGTCTTGATTAGCTTGTCCCATTAAGTTATTATGCTCTTCATGAGTGAAGTTTTCAAGAAGGCATCATTATCAACTCAAGATTTCCTTACGTCTCATCATCGTGTTTTGGGGTTCGATCTATGACGCTTTAGCACAAACACTCTTGAAATAGGCTGACTTTTTTATAACTTAATACGTTAAATCAGGTCGAATAATTCTGTCTTTTAAACTGCCTTATGGGAAATCCATATTTTCTTTCGCATCATGCTTTATAAGGAGTTACTCCGTGCAGTTTAAAATATTTTCTTATGATCCTCCCGCATGTATAGATACTACTATAGTTATTATTGTGCACTACTCAATAGTCGATAATTGATTATCCTATCCTTCCATAAAATTTGGCATCTTAGCTTGTAACATGTCTTTGAGCATCTAAATTATACGCTTTACTTGCTGGAATTATCTTATGTACCCATGTTTCTTGAGAGGGCTTTCAAAAGCTATTTATAACTGAGCACCTCTATTAATCGTAATCGAGGCAAAAACATTTTGTACCCGATCAACCTTTTGCATCCTCCCGTTTTACATAACCTTTAGTAATTTGTTTAGTAAAAGTAATTCGATTTTTGTCAAATTAACCACAGTCGTCCATGTGGAATCAAACTTGCTATATTTGTAACGAATCTTTTGCCAATCTTTTCTCCTTTCCATATTGGGTACTTTATTTGTATCAATCCATTGGTTTCCTCATGTATTTTGTCCAATCAGCAAATAGAATATTAAGCTACGAATCCTACAATAATTTCCTTCACGTCGTCCTACCAATGTAATCCTTTGACATCAGAGTATACTTTTGACGTTCCGAGATGAATAGAATAGAGTGAATAATGAACCTCTGCCCCAATGCACAATTGGCCATGATATTTCAAGATCCCTCCTTCAATAGACTCAAAAAGCTGTAGTTGTCTCTTGCTGAATACTTCTTTAACTTTCCCTAAAACGGAAATCTTCCCTATCTACAAGAGATGACTCTACCATATTCCTGGCCATTATATTTTTATTAACTAATTCTGCCAAGCCTATTTCGAACCTGTTAATTGGTAAAGACCTCTAACCAACCCGTTTTTCCTTTTGGGCTTGCTCATTTATCAAACTACCCATGACTTACGACTAAACGCATCCATTATAATCTTAGTTCCACTTTTTTTATTCTAGTTCTAAGCAGCCTTATATGAAACATGTATACCATTATGGTTCTCCATTCCTCCTTATTTTTCTCACAGCCTCTAGTTGTCAACGGCTTCTCATTTGGCTTATATTATGATATTCCTTCTTTGCAACCCTGATCTAATTCCCACACATTCTGAATCCTTTGTATATATAGTTCAAGACCTCATCAACTGATTCTCATCTTCTTGTTACCGTATACGTTTGATGTATTCTTCGTTAGTTAGGTTCCAATTTACAAAAGAAACTGACGTTGGGAAAAAACTTACCTTCATATGCTTCTTTCTACTTCGTCCTTTCCTTATTGTCTATCCTATGTTTTATCCTTGACGTCGACTTTATTGTTTCCACTTTGGTGGTTTCTCTTCTTTAGATTTTTTTCCTTGAAATATCGTACTAACTCCCTTGTTCTTGCTGTCATCTCGATTATCCCTCATGGTTGCAACATTTAGCCATTACAATGGTCTACCTTTAATTTCAAGATTCATCGTACTCGGGTCCCTTTCTAACTCTTTATGGTTGTTCTTCCTTCTCCTTTCAATATCAGCAATTTCCTTTGGAGTTATATCTTCCAACTTTAACAAATTCTTCACGTTAATGTTCCATGAATAAAGTGTTTGACTATGATTGTTGTCTATTTATAAACCAATATTGTCTCTTTTCCATATCCTTTGTACCCATGCATTACTTAACAATTGCTTATATGCCTTTCTGTCTCAATCCTCCAATATTTTTGTTGTTAAACAAAAACTCTCTTGACTTAGTGCTTTACCACCTCGTCTTCCCCCCTTAGGAAAATAGTTCAATGTTTCACGCTTGAAGTCCTACTCGTCTTTCTGTCTTCTGTAGGTCTGTATTCCTAGTAGCTTACAATTGTCCTATGGGTAACCTTTCTTCCTCTGAAAAAATTTATAGGGGTCTATATATGTAGCGAGTCATATGTTCTTGCTGGCATGCCTTCTTTCGACGAGTTCAACTTTAGTTCACGTGTTTTGTCAAGGATATCATTACCAATTTCTTTTACGGTTCTACATTGCAATGCTAGCTAGTGTGAGAGTCTTTTGAGTCTCTAATCGGTACCTTAGTTCTAGTTCATCTAAGTCATCCTCCGATATCATCACCTCACATCTGTATGGTTAAATTGACCTTCCAATAATCCCCGTTAACATTGCTAATCCACTTTTGATGAAAATGGGACCGATATAGCTTTATAACCTTAGAGCTCAGTTGTCTACAAATCTTATTGTACTCTCCCATAATTTAACTTACGTACCTTAATAGTCTTCCCTATTCACTCATATTGCTCTATTTGGTTTCGCACAAACCTTTCACAATATTCCACTTCTCGTTTCTTTTGAAGTAATTTCAATAAAACATCCTTGATTCTCGACCTCTCGTACTCTAACATGCCTCATTATTTAGTTGTCTAAATTCTTGCTTTACTTATCTGATACACGCAAGTCACTGCACAAACCCAATCTGCTATAACCTACCACCATCCAGCAGTCCTCTGTAATCATCAACTGTCCTAGCCCTCTTAGTCCATATAGCTTCATCAGAATCATATCTTGGAAATATAGATGGCTCTCACTCTCTAAACTCCTTAGGTTGTGAATTTCTTGACCCTTCAAGGGCACTATCACTATCAGAGGCTCTCGGGTGATGCCAATCCTGAGAGGCTACCAACTACGTCAATGCTCGTACTGCTGTTCTTACATAGACAGAGTCAGTGGTGGAGCTCGCAGAGTTAATGATGCTGGAGCCTCCCTCAGCTCCTCTAGTACTAGTGGAATCAGGGTTATCTGAGGGAGTGACTCACCCTGGTCCTTAGATGGATCTGTCTCCATAGAGCGCGTGCGTCTCATACCCCCTCCTAATCCGTCCTTAACATCCGGACTAGACACAGCTCTTCTGGGTAATGACATCTTTGTACAACCTACATCAACGCATACGTTAGACTCGATTCCCTACAACTCCGCTCTTTCGCACGATCTAGAATATAAAAGGAAGGTAACAATCCTATATGTCCCGCAGCCTCCTGTTTAGAAGTGTGGTGCACAACACACTCAAAAACAAGACTCTACTAGACACGGCTTGTAGACATCCCTAGGACAGACCTGTTATGATACCAAGTTCGTCACGACCTAAATCGGAGGGACGCGACGGGCACCCAGTGCCTTACTCAATCGAGTACCCATGTAGCCTATCTTTCTTATCATATCATCAGATGTAAATAAGCCAGAAGGGCCGTCATGAGATAACTAGATTAAAACATAAACGAATACTCGACATAGGACGACCCAACATGATATACAAACTTATACATGTGACATACGGGCCTATAAGGCTGACATGATCATTTATACACTCAAAACATAGGCCGACAAGGACATACAAGTAGCCATATACATGACATCTGCTTACAAGCCTCTAAGAGTACATAAACGTCATAAAGGTCGGGATAGGGCGCCGCCATACCAATCATTACATGTCCAAATGATAATAACCAAATAGGCAACTCCGGAGCAAGTGGAGTGCATCAACATCTTCCGTTGAGCGGATAGCCTACTAGGGAGACTGTCAACCTGTCTATCGAGAACTGCGGGCATGAAACGCAACGTCCCTAGGCAAAAGGGACGTCAGTACGAATAAAGTACTGAGTATGTAAGGCAGAAAACATAAATAAGAACCATAATATAAAGAGAGATAGAGAAGATACAACTTGTAACATCTGAGTGCCTTTGAGGACTACTGACATGAAATGCATGATACATATATATACATAAGCTTTTAAAAACATTCGCCTCTGCGGGCATCATCATCATCATATCGTATCCGGTTTGTAATAGGCTCGGTAAAAACGTACCTGGCCATCATCAGGCTCGATAGAATCGTGCCCGGCCACGTGGAACTCGGTAAAATCCAACCGATCAATGGTTGCACAATAGTTGTCGTACCCGGCTGACTATAGTGCGGCTCGGTAGAGTAAAATAGATACATATATAAAATGCATGATAGGCTTATGGAATCACGTTCTAAACCTTTTGGAGTGATGTAAGGTCGTCGCACCTTTGATTAACTCAAGGATCATACATACTTTCTAAGAATAACTTTATAAGGAAAGAACAACATGGACATCCTTAGTTGCTAGGAGTAGATCCGTTATGAAATAGCGTATTGTTTACGTTCATTTCACTTCAGATCATGCCAAA
This sequence comes from Nicotiana obtusifolia, assembly GCA_002018475.1. Lineage (NCBI taxonomy): Eukaryota > Viridiplantae > Streptophyta > Magnoliopsida > Solanales > Solanaceae > Nicotiana > Nicotiana obtusifolia. Next base: position 38,514 of record MCJB01038656.1, read on the forward strand.
ATAAAGAAGGAAGTGCCGTAACATATCTGTATGATATCTTCCTTATTCCTCAACCAAGCTCAACACAACTTCTTTCGTCCATAACAAGTGAAATGATATTGTCCTCAACATATAATGTCGTACCATCATATTTGGCTAGTCGTATAGCTTACGAAAAATTAGGCAGCAATTCCCCAGTTTTTACTACATCCCAAAGATCACTAAGGGTCATCAACAGCCCAACAACAACAACAATAACCAACAATAGCAACAACAATAATATAATCCAGTATGAGCTTCTCCGATTATCTTAACAATCATATTGAGCGGCAAGCTCGTTTTACTAATAACAAAATATAATGAATCCAAATCTTATTCCATAAGTTGGTTTACAACATTCAGAACATCATACTTATATGTATTGTATGATTTCTAGTTCAAAACATCCACAAAATGACTTCCAAAACAGCCCCATACGCCTAGCACCCTAACGTTTATCGCCAATCACTTGTGTTTCATCTTTTCTTCTTCAATAAACTTAGTTAACACCTAGAATAGCTTAACAACAAGAGGCACAACATTATCAAATTATTTTTCATAATTTTCAGCCACCACAAACCATATATGTGGCCAAAAAACAATCCAACCAAAAAGGTAACCGTGTCCCATGTTCTTTCAAGTGCTATCTTATGTTTTTTCACTCAAATAACACAACCAAGACAGGATTAACCTTAGGAACAATCAAGAAGATGTTATACATACCTTGGACAGAAGCTACAACTTGCAACCCATCTCAACTTAGCTCACAATAGCCCTTAATCATACCACAACATTACAGAAGCATTCTCTTGTAATCTTTAACACTTTTGATGATGATTTGAGTTGATTTTCCTTAAGTTTGGTTCTTGGGATTTTGGGGTATGTTAGAGACGGTATTGGAGAGCTTTTGGACGAAATTTGGGTTAGAAATGACCCGAAATGAGGCTGAAATATCTTTCAAAAGAAGTAAGGTCGGTGGCCATCTCAAGTGGGTCCCAACAAGAGCTGCTTATGCAGTCTCGCGAAAATGTGAAACTTTAATTCGACGTCATATCGATGAACGGTTTAGTGCATTGGAAACTAGATTCGTAGATCTTCAATATGGTGGGTAGAATACCCCATAAATTCACGTACATTGAGAGAAAAGCTCAGTAACATTAGACCTAAATTTCAGTAAAATAATGAACGTAACTTGGGAGAACTTTTGTCGACTTTTGTTTCATAACTCCCGTGGCTTCAAAACTTAACATACGACTATCACACGACTAAAATACCTCCTAACATTACCTTCTTATCATCTTAAGCACCCTAGTACTAAATGTTAGAAAAATAATTAAATTATTCTACAATGTAAAATATATTTTTATAAGGTAAAAAAGACGAATGACATTTCATATATATATATATGTGTGTGTGTGTGTGTTATACTTAATTATAATATTTAATTAAAGTAGAACTAGTCTCTGAGCTTTTCCGAGTTAAATAAAGGAAGATAAATGCGGTAAACAAAATTGTGTCAAATGAAGGCAAAATATTTACACAATTGATCCTAAGATTCCCAGTCGATCTTCATGCTTCCGTAATTTCTTTTTGCTAAATCAACACCAGCAAAGTTTATACTTTAAACAATACAGATGAGGTATAATTAATTTTGAGATTATATTTGAAATGAGTTTATCCTACGTTTAATTGGGATAAAATTATGATTTAACTAATTTTATTTCAGAATTATAGTGTTATTTTTCTTCCGATAAATAAATAGATTAACAATCTCCAACTAAATAATATCAAAATAATTAATTATGAAATAACTTATTTTTCAACCAAACAACCCTAAAAGTATGATTAATTATTCTTGTTTTTTAAAGTAGGAATGCCGTTTTAAAAGAGTTCCCACTAATAAGTGGACTGAGGACAAAAAGGAATGTACTAGAAGCAAAGCGACGTGCAAAGCCTATTCCGATTGGACAACATCTTAAATAAAAGTCAATAGAAAAACAAAAAGACTAATAGGGTAATTCCGTAAATAAACGAAAATCAAGGTTTAAAGTTTTAACCGAAAAGGGACTTTCTATAATTACTCTAACGACCCTCAAATTTCCACAATGGGCAAATGGCTCTGTCCAAGCATGAACAAAGATCAAGTCTAAAATTAGTCTTCTCAGTTGAATCATTTCTACTAGTTTTGTTACTCTTCTCATTTGTCATCTCGTCATCCTCTGAGATCTTTTTCGAAGAACAGTTTGATGGTACTCATTATTTTTCTTTTCTTTATTCTTTTAATGCTATTTCATAGTTTCAGTTTGAGCTTGCTGTTCCATCCTTTTTTTTTTTTCTGTAAATGGTAAAAGAATTGATTTTTTGATACTTCTGATTAGACCCATAAATTTTCTTTGAAAATATTGCCCCTTTTGGTACATGGAATAAGACTGGAATGGTACAGAGAAGATTAGCTTGGCCATGTTTGAGGATTGTCTATATTTTTCTTATTACTATCCACGCAGATTTTTTTTACGTAACTGTTGTGATTTTGCTGTTTTGAGCCGAAGTCTTCCGGAAACAGCCTCTCTTGCTTCGCAAAGTATGAGTAAGATGTACTACCTTCCCCACGCCCCACTTGTGAGAATACACCGGGTATTGTTGATGTTGAACTTTTTTCTTTCTTTAAAAGAATTGGGAGATTTTTGGATTGGATGAGCTTATGGTTAATTCAAATGAAGCATGAAATCAATTGGTGAACTTCTTTCTTGTGTCTTTTCACTAGTTTCATTGTACTTTTAGTTAATCCAAAAGTTGCTTGAAGAAAAAAAAAGTTTTTTTTTGGGCTGCAGAAGTTATGAGTGAGTTTGAATGAATTATTGACCTGGGGTGGACTTATTTTTATATGAATATGCTTGAATTGTTGATGTAGTTATTAGTGACTTTATGAGCAGAAGAGTTAGATCAGTCTACTTCTGTATAAACTCTTGCTTCACAATGTAACAAGATTAAATTTTCTCTTTATAGTTAGAGGATTACTGTGGGATCGTTGATCCTTTTTTCTGTGATTATACACTGATTAATTTATTGTTTTCTTGTTTCTTTTCCCTGTTGTGTTGTTAAAAAGATGATTGGCGGAGCAGATGGGTGAAGTCTGACTGGAAAAGGAGTGAAGGGAAAGCAGGTTCATTTAAGCATACAGCTGGGAAATGGGCTGGTGATCCTGATGATAGAGGTACTTTGACTCTTATCTGTTTTTTGGAAGTCTTCATGTGTGTAAAAAAGCTTTCAGATGGACTCTTCAGCTATTCTTATATGTTAAACTGTCCACTACTAATCACAAAAAAGAAAAGGAGAAAATAAAGTACACTAGAAATCCACTGTCTAAATCCTCCCTACCCCAGCAGAGTGGGGAGGGGGCCGCAGGGGCGGATCTAGCTTAGGCGCAGCGGTGTCACGTGACACCGCTTTGTCCGGAAATTTTGCTAAATATTTATACATGATTGAATGTCGAAAAAAAATTTGAATTAATTAAATAAAATGACACCACTTGAAAAGGAGCTAAGCAGGTCGTGCGGTCGAGTGCCTCAGTTTAGTAAACGAGGTCGCGAGTTCGAAGCTAGACAACATCAATTTTTGATTTAAAATTTTTGTGCTTAATCTACAAAAAAGATACACCAGCTGGGTTTGAACCCTCGACCTTTTAGTTGTTAACAAAACCTTGACCGACAAGTCGAGAGTCATATTTGCCCTCTTAAGCGACATAAAGTTATTTGAATATGGAAGGATGATGTTGCTTCCATAAGTAGTTCGGTTATTTTTTTCCTTTTTCCCTTCATCTTTATTCTCGACGATAAAATTTATTTAGAAATAATTCGTGAAATCAAATGAATGATGAGTTTCAATTGAATGTTTGGTGCCTTATGTAGAAAAAAGTAATTAGTATAATTTCTAATGAGCTTACTTTGAATGCATTTCAAAAAATAAAAACTTTTCAAGAAGAGTTGTAGTAATATACTTGAGTTGTGTTTTATTAATATGATTCAAATTGTGTTATTTTTTTAAGTAGATTTGCTTACTTGTTCATTCTTTAAAATGGTAACACCGCTTAAAAAAAATCCTGCGTTCGCCACTTGTGGGTGGGGGGGGGGGG
>MCJB01038656.1:50519-85180 GCA_002018475.1 Nicotiana obtusifolia
GGGAGGGGGGTTGAGTCGACTTTTGACTTTTGATTAATAACTTAGTATTTTTCTTATGGAATTAAATACTTTAGCTCGTATAGATTGTATCGTACTGTTTGTGACTAGATTCAAGGCATTTGGAGGCCGATTCACGAGGCAAGAGCGTGTTGGAGTAGGAATTTGCACCGTTTGAGGTAAGTAACAGTTCTAAATTTGGTTATGAGGGTATGAAACCCCGTAATATGTGTCATGTAATTGGTTTGGAGGTGACACTCATGCTAGGTGACGGGCGTGTGGGCGTGCAACGTAGGAATTATGACTTGGTCAATTTCATGGAACTGAATAGTTGAAAAATCTGTTGTTATCCGTATATTCTCCATGTATTATAGAAATTGAACTGTAAATCATGTTAGAAATCATGTTTAGACTATGTATTAGCACTATAGGGACCCATAGAGGTCGTGTAGATGTTGAACTATCTGCTAAATTGCTGTTTTGTACTCAGTCATAGTTTTATTTACATATTACATCTCAGTCTCTATTGTTCATTATTGATATATTATATCATTGCTGTTTGGGCTGATTATCATGATTACTGAGAGCCCGAGAGACGGGAGAGGTTGATGACTAAGTGAGGCTGAGGGCCTGATTTTGTGAGAATATTATGGGATTGGGCTGCATGCCGCAGCATGTTTTATTGATTTGTTCCATGATTGGCTTGTTATAGCGCTTGGGCTGAAGGATCCCCTCTGGAGTCTGCACACCCATAGTGAGCGCAGTTGATTTATATTGAGGGATGGATCTTCCTTGGGCATGGATCTTGCCGGAATCATTTATATTTAGGGATGGATTTTCCCTGGGCAGGATTGGCCTTATACAATATTGAGTGACTGATTATCAGTCATATATATGGGATGGATCTTCCCTGGGATGGTTTCGCCATATATACAGTACTAAGTGATTGAGTATTCCGAAAGTGTGAGTACACGAAGCTTCTAGTGTGGTACATTACATACAGCATGTATATTGACATGTAGATATAGAGTGGTCGTATTCCTCATATCATTAAGAATTGATCTATCTTACTTGCACAGAGTTTAACTGTTGAACTTGAATTCATGCCTATCTTTCTATGTTGTAATTTATGTAATTGAACTATATCCGTGAAGCTTGTCACTACTTTCAGTCCATTATTTAGTCTTGTTACTTACTGAGTTGGTTGTACTCACGCTACACCCTGCACTTCGCGTGCAGATCCAGGTGTTTCCGGACACAGTGGGTGTTGATCTCCTTGCACAACTTGATCATTTGGAGATTCCAAGGCAATTGCCTGGCGTTCGCAGACCTTGTCTCTCCTTCCCCATCTTTCAGCTTTATATATTTAGTTTTAGTCTTTCATAGACAGTATTTCTCAACTTGTGTTGTATAGACGCTCATGTCCTCAGTGACACCCCGATGTTGGGAATTTCAGTATTGAGTTTTGATTTCCTATCCAGTTTTGAGGGTTTTGATGATTTACACCTGCGCTATTCTTATTTTTCATTTAAAAGTGTTGGAAGTATTTTGAAGTGTCGGCTTGCCTAATACCATGTTAGGCGCCATCACGATAGACAAAGTTTTGGGTCATGACAAGAACGAAGTTCAAATTGTCTTTCCATCTAAATAAGACTCCTTCCAGTTGTGTGTTACCTATTTTAAGCCATAATTAACGTAACTCTTCTCTCTCTTTGCCATAATCGCATATTTTAAGAAAGAATAATATATGGTACAACGTTATGCAAAATCAAAATAAATTTTATATGAATTTATTATAAATTTGATATATCTACAACTACATACATACTAAAAATAAATTTCAAATAACTAATTATACAATATACAACTTATTTACAACTTATCTACAACTTTCATATATCATTCTTACCCAGATAAATGTAACTATAACATCATACAACTTACAACTTGTTTGGATGGTTGTTACACATTATTTAAAAATATATTGTATTGTATTGTATTGTATTGTACTGTATCGTTTGATGAATACAATATTTGGATAGATTGTACTGTTTGCTGTTGTTTCATGATATCACACACCAGCAATATGAAGAATAAACTTGCAATATTATACAGAAAAATTATGATACATGGTAAATTTATTATATAAAAAGGTAGGATAAATGATAAAATAAAATTATTTAATAATAATGAAGGGTGAGATGAGAGAAAAAGATAAGATAACGACACAACCACACCAAATCGGTTGTAACATAAAGTGGTACATTTCGTCGTTATATAACAACGGATTTAACGATACGATACAATTAAATTTAAGTAACAACCAAAATAAACATCGTATTTAAAGTAACAATATGATACAATACAATAGGTAACAACCATCCAAACAAGCTGTTAAATACAATTTTTATACAATATGTCTTTTGTATAAAATTTGTATATATTTTGTATATGGTGTGTTCTTTTGCTTCTTCGAATTTTGATCTGAAAATTCAGCTAAATCAAATCTAATCTTCATCAAATATCCTCAAAATCGAGATATAAACTCCATAGAATATTCCCAATCATTTGCAATAAAACCCAATTCAACAAACAGTATTTATTAAAAAAATCCGAATTCAAATTCAAAGTTTCGAAACTTTTAATGGCTGTCAATGGTAGAGAGTCAAACACCTTCAAAATTTATTGATTGAGAATTTCAATTCGAAAAATACAACCAAATAATTAATATACATCTACTGCTAGCCCGCCATCTGAACACCAACAAGAAAAGGGGAAGTCCGGAAAAGCTCCAAACTCCAGCCATGGCGAAATTCGAATCGATAAAAAATTAATCCCTTTCTTCGCCATTGTTAGAGAAAATTATGAGCTTTAGAAGAAAAAATCTTGTAGAAATCGGTATAGAATGAGGGTTGATTTCAAAGAGTGAAAGAAGAAAATCCTTTAGAAAGATTGGAGTTTGTCTGGGTAATTAACGAATTGTGAGGATTTTTAGGGAATTACTAAATTAAAAGGCTACAATCAAGGGATACTCATTTAAAACTAATTTGTATATAATTGGTAAATTGTATACGATCATATAATTAAGTTAAAACTTAATTAGGGAGGGTAATTAAGTTTCATATGCAGTATGGGGAGGTAAAATTCTCTTTCAAATATCTGCAACATGTCGACGAAGGGACAAAGAACCCGTTTGGATGGGCTTTTTTTAAGTGTAATGATCCGACCAGTCGTTTTGAGTATTAGCGCTCCGTTCAGTAGCTTAAGGTCTTGAGCAGCTCCGTATTATGTTTTATGACGTGCGTGCGTAGTCGAGTTCGGACTTTGGATGATTCAGGATTGATGTGGAAAAAGGATTCGTGTTTTAGAAGCTTAAGCGATAAGAATTGACCGGAATTTGACTTTTCTGTAAACAACTTTGGAATGGGGTTTTGACGGTTCCAATAGCTTCGTTTGGTGATTTTGGACTTAGGCGTGTGTCCGGATTTGGATTTGGAGGTCCGTAGGGTAATTTGAAGCATTTCAGCGAAAAATCAAAAAGTTGAATTTTTGAAAGGTTGAGAGGTTTGACCAGGAGTTATCTTTAATGATATCGGGGTCGGAATGCGATTCCGAGAGTTGGATTAGCTTCGTTATGTCACTCGGGACTTGCATGCAAAATTTGATGTAATTCTGGATTGGTTTGACATGTTTCGGCACGAGTATTGAAAGTTAGAAGATTTGGAAATTTATAAGTTCGATCCATTGCGTGATTCGTAGTTTTGACATTGTTTGATGCGGTTTGAGGTCTCGAATAAGTTCGTAATGTATTTTGGGATGTGTTGGTATATTTGGTTAAGGCCCCGAGGGCCTCGGGTAGATTCTAAATGGTTAACGGATCGTTTGAAAACTTTTGTAAAAGCTGGTCTTTGGCAGCTACTGGTGTCATCGCATCTGCGATGAAGTTGATCGCAGAAGCGAGGTTGAGGTCGCAGAAGCATTGGGCAATGGTCGCAGGTGCAAGAATGTCCTGCAGTTGCGTGATCGCAGAAGCGTGAGGCGCATCGCAGAAACGACATGTTGCGCAGAAGCGAGGGAAGACTCGCACCTACGTTTGCTGAGAAGCGGTGAGGAATTCTGCAGGTGCGAGAGGGCAGTGGCCAGTGTGCTTCGCAGAAGCGTGATTTTTCTCGCAGAAGCGAGCTCGCAAGCGCTCTTGTAATGTCCGCAGGTGCGAAACTGGGCAGAAATATAAGGACCCAAAAATGGTTATTTCTTCATTTTCGATGGGATTTATGGAGGGTGATTTTGAGGATTTCTTCACGACTTTGACTAGGGTAAGTATCCTATATCCGAAAGTGATTATATTTCATAAATCCATGGTTATATTCAACATTTAATTCGAGTTTTAATGGAAAAAATTGGGATTTTTGTAAAACTCTTCAAAAACGAAAATTTAAGATTTGGAGGTCGATTTGTTATCGGAATTTGGTAATTCTTGCATGGTTAGACTCGTCATCAAATAGGTGTTCGATTTTTGTAATTTTGGATGGTTCCGAGATGCGGGCTCGCGTCGACTTTTTAGGAGCGATTTTTCAATTCTTAGCTAAGATCATTATTTCATTATTTAAATTAGTTTCCTATAGTTATATTTATCGTACGGAATTGTTTTGGCTAGATTTGAGCTGTTTGGAGTTAGAAAATCGAGGAAGGGCCTTCTAATTGATTGATTGAGCGTTAATTGAGGTAAGTATCTTGCCTAACTTTGTGTGGGGGAAACTACCCCTTAGGTATTGAGTCTTTGGTGCTAACTGTGTCATGTAAAGTCCGTGTACGCGAGGTGACGAGTACGTGCTCGGACTTATTTTTGGAAAGTTGACCATTTAGGACTCTTAGGTTCTTATACTCATTAGATATGAAGTTCTTTTGTTATGTTAGGTTCCCCATTTAATAGTTTCACCTCTACGTGTCTTAATTGGAATTAATTGCTTTCATGTTCCACTCTTATTACCTATTTGACTCTTGTGTGCCTTAACTGAAGTTGTTGCCTCTTCGTTTGCCATGCTATCTTTTCCTAATTGCTTATCCTTATTTGAAATTATTATTATCTCTTCTGTAATTGCCTATCCTTAATTGAGGTTCTGATGATCTTTTTCGTTGCTTATCCTTAATTGAATTTTGTTGATCTCTTCGTAATTGCTCAACCCTAAATGAAGTTTAGTTATCCTTTATCGTAGTTTCCTCATCCTTATTTGGAATTATTGACTCATGTTATCTCCCTTGTTGTCGAATTGTACTTTGTGGAATCATTTGTTACATATTATTTCTCTATTGTTGAGCTTTCCTTATTGAGATTAGTATTCCCTATTGTGTTTATTCTTTGTGAGCTCGTTCTACCACTTCTTTGTGACCCATAGGTCTTGAGTTGTTTTACTTGTCGTATTCTCGTGTTATTGTTGTTGTACTCAATTTGTTGAGTTGAGGGCTATGTGGTTGTGGTATTGACACTGTTTAGATGAAATGTTGTGAAATATGGGCACAGTTTTGAAAGTCATTCTATTGTGGTTTTGTGTTTTTTTGCACGTAATATTGTTGGGAGGTTTTGTTCGGGTGTTTGCACGAGGTTTCTCCCGTGCTATTGTTACTATTGATATTTGCACATGTGGTGTGACGGGGTAGGCTATATATATGGGTTTGCGCATGTGGCGAGACAATGTGGGAATATTATTATGCGCGTGCGGCGAGACAAGGCGGGCGTTTACTTTATTATTGCGCACGTGGCGAGACAAGGTGGGCTATGTCGGGGATTGATTTGTGATGACTTGTGATGGTTTGGGGGCATTGTTATTGGTTTTATTTGTGTAGTGGTGTGTCTACACTGTGTGAGTTATACCATGTACATTTCGTGGTGATGGGTTTCTTATGTGCCATTCATTGTTTCTACTCTTACTTGTTGACTTGACTTGTGGTAGAAAACTTGCACAAACATACACGTACTTTATCACCCTATCGGTTTAAGAAGATGAACGCTGATGCTACCAATCATTTGTACGTACTCTGTCTACTTGTCTTATATGTGAGATTGGTTCTATTGGCATGTGAGTCGTCCGTGCAGTTATTAGTTGAAATGAGGGCACAAGATGCCAAAGGAGTAGGGTTCATGAATTGGGACCCGTGAATTGTGTGAGTTTTGAGGTTTGGTACCTCGTGGGGATTATTGAATAAAAATCTGGTACGAAAGCGATTATTTTTATCAAGTTGCTACTTGTCTTTCCTTTATTTGTTTTTTACCGGATTTAAACTGTATCCAGCTTATTCTAATGTGTTATTACTTATGGTGTCCTGCTGCAAATTGTTGCTTCTATTTCCTGTTGCAAGCACCGTATTATTATTGTCATTATGCGTAGTTTTGTAGAGATATTGTACTCTGTTAGTTCTATACTAATACTTGTTCAGGTTATCTAGTCCAATAGGTGTCTTGACTGCCCCTCGTCACTACTCTACTGAGGTTAGTCTTGATGCTTACTGGGTACCGCTGTGGTGTAGTCATACTACACTTATGCACATTTTTGTGCAGAACCAGGTAATTCGAAGTCAATCGATTGCTAGTTAGCTGTACGGATCTTGCTGTGGAGATTCAAGAAAAACGTGTTGTTGCGTTCACAGGCCTCGGAGTCACCTTCTGTTATTGTACTTGCACTGTTGATCTCTATTTTGGGACTGTTGTATTTAGAGGTTTTTGTAGTAAACTCAGTAGAGCTTATGACTTGTACTACCGATTTTGGGAGTTACAAGTTGTGTAATAAGGTTCTGTTTCCTAATTATTAATTGTTGGTCAAATTCTTCTATTGATTCAATAAGTGTTAGGCTTACCTAGTCTTAGAGACTAGGTGCTGTGATGACATCCTACGGAGGGAAATTTGGATTGTGACAAGTTGGTATTAAAGCTCTAGGTTCATAGGTACTACGAGTCATAAATGACTTTAGTAGAGTCTTACGGATCGGTACAGAGACGTGTGTACGTATCTTTGAGAGGCTACGAAACTATTAGGACAATTTCTCTTCTTTCATTCCTATCGTGCGAATTCATTGATCCAGGAGTTTGAGCTTTTATCATTCTATTCTCTCACAGATGGTGAGGACACGAGCTGTAGTTACTGATTACGCTGCCCATGGAGCATGTGTCGCTAGGGGCAGAGGCAGAGGCAGAGGCCGAAGAGGAGCACGTACCGCAGCTAGGGTACCTACCAGAGCAGCAGTTGAGGAGCCGCCAGTAGCTCTGGTTGGGGGATAGGTACCATAGGCGCCTGCTGTTACCCCTGGACTCTAGGAGACTTTAGCACAGTTCGTGGGCATGTTTGGTACATTGGCTTAGACGGGGTTGATTCCGGTTGCACCAACTACTTCATTGACCGGGAGAGGAACTCATACTCCTACCGCTCGTACTCCAGAGCAGCGAGTCCACATTGGTCAGGTTCCAGGTGTCATGTTGACTCAGCCTGTGGTCCTAGTTCAGCCCATGGTTATGAACCCAACATTTGAGGAAGAACAGCTTAAACTTTCAAGGTTCAGGAAGTATGACCCTCATACTTTCAGTGGTTTGGCTTCAAAGGGTGCACAGGATTTTCTAGAGGAGTGCCACCGCATTCTCAGCACTATGGGCATTGTGGAGATGAGTGGAGTTGCTTTTACTACGTTCCAGCTTAAGGCAGCGGCATATCAGTGATGGCGAGCGTATAGTTGGGTAGCCAGGACGATGTAGTTTCACTTTCATGGGTTCAGTTTTCAGAGATGTTCCTAAGAGAGTTTGTTCCTTAGACCCTTCAGGATGCATGCGCGCGGAGTTTGAGCATCTGCACCAAGGCACTATGTCCGTGTCAGAGTATGCTGTTAGATTTAGTGAGTTGTCCAAACATGCACCTATTTTGGTCGCTACAGTTAGAGAGCAAGTCCGTAGATTCATTGAGGGGCTCAGACATGATATCCGATTCAGCATGACTCGAGAGTTGGATTCAGATGTTCCATTTTAGTAGGTGGTAGAGATCGCCCGCCGATTAGAGGGCATGTGGAACCGGAAGAGAAAGGACAGGCGGGGCCAGGAGAGAGAGGATAGGCGGGGTCAGGAAAGAGAGGATAGGGAGGCTAAGAGGTCTCGCAGACCGGAGAGATCTACTAGTCCTTATTTTGGAGGCAGGGTACGACATGGTAGAGGTTTTGTAGGTTAGCCAGTTCAGTTTGCACTTCAAGCTTCGCACGGTATTTCAGGTACCCAGGGGTCTCAGAGTACCTGTACCGCACAATTTCCACATCCACGTCAGCAGAGATGCTGCTTTGAGTGTGGAGATACCAGCCACATGGTGAGAGATTGTCCTAGACTCCTAACAAATTCGTCACAGCGGGGTATTCAGGCTATGAGTTTGGTTTCGACTGCTGATATCCCTGCACCATCAACTTGCAGTACAGTTTAGGCGAGTGGAGGGCGCCCAAGAGGGGGAGGCCGGCCCGTTGATGTCTTTCCTACAGTAAGCCTGAGGCCGCTGCACCAGATGATGTCGTACATATATGGTTTCGATTTGCTATAGAGGAGCATCATTTGTATTTTGTTTCGGTTCTGCTTATCGGGATGAGTCCTCCTATTTTGCTTCACATGTGAGTGAGTTTCGTGATTTAGTAATCTGCTTATGTGTTTAATCCCTGATGGGAGATTCTATAGTGGTAGCCCGTGTCTACCGTTTTGTTTTTATTCATTATTGAGATTTATGAGATTTTGAGTGACTTTCTGTTCCTCATTTCGGTAGATTTGATGTGATTTCTAAGAAATTTGGTTACCATTTATGATTTAGATGCTCTACCGGTGTGAGATTTCAGTATGTGTCGTGATTTCGTTGGCGGAATTAAATTAATGGAAGGTTTTGGTTGGTATGATGTGTATTCGACTTGCGATTTAGAGCTGAGGATGGGATCCTTGCGTCTCCATGTGATATGATACGTTCGAATCGGGCTGTGGGCCGCGGTGGAGTTATATCAGGATGAGATCCTTGTGATTTGTTCATATACTTTGATTCTTCCTTATTAAATTGATTCGTATGGTACTGATAGGAGGGTTGTGCCTGCCGGGCTTGTTTGATGGTTCTCTCGTGTGTTTCTCTTTGTATATTCAATCATATTCGCGTTGTGCTTATTGGGTTTTGGCTTGCGAGGTGTGTGCCCAGGTGGTGTTAGATGTGACTTGTTGATTCGGGTGAGTAGTGATGAGGTCTTCATGTTTATCCCGTCGTTGTTAGTGTTGTGAGTTTGAAATAGGGTTCTAACGGATGTGAGGCTAATTGCTGGTACTAGATTTGATTATGGGCAGCTATGGTGATCAGAGAGGTTGTTATGGGCATATGTGTGATGTGTTACGTTGTGTGGTTGTACCTTGTGCGTGTAGGCATGAGTTTTTGTAGCCGGTGGAGGCTAATACCAGGTGTGGATGTAGGAATTAGGTCATTTAGAGATGATCGGATGGTGAGAATGTCGGTTTTAAGGCTTATTGATATTGGGGGAAGTGGGTAAATTTCAGTTGAGGTGGTGCCGCGGGGCTGATGTGGATTGGAGTGACATGAGGTCACCCGCAGGTGTATGTAGGATGAATACATTCAGTGATTTGATGACTTCTGGACGATTCTTGGCACGTTCGAGGATGAACGATTGTTTAAGAGGGGGAGAATGTAACGACCCGACTGGTCATTTGAGTATTAGCGCTCCGTTTAGTGGCTTAAGGTCTCGAGCAGCTCCGTATTATGTGTTATGACGTACGTGCGTAGTCGAGTTCGGACTTTGGATGATTCAGGATTGATGTGGAAGAAGGATTCGTGTTTTAGAAGCTTAAGCGGTAAGAGTTGACCGGAATTTGACTTTTCTGTAAACGACTTCGGAATGGGGTTTTGACGGTTCCAATAGCTTTGTACGATGATTTTGGACTTAGGAGCATTTGGATTTGGATTTGGAGGTTCGTAAGGTAATTTGAAGCATTTCGGCGAAAAATTGGAAAGTTGAGTTTTGGAAGGTTGAGACATTTGACCGGGAGTTATCTTTGATGATATTGAGGTTGGAATGCAATTCCAAGAGTTGGATTAGCTTTGTTATGCCATTCGGGACTTGCATGCAAGATTTGACGTCATTCCGGATTGGTTTGACATGTTTCGGCATGAGTTCTGGAAGTTAGAAGATTTGAAAATTTATAAGTTCGATTCATCGTGCGATCGAATTTTGACGTTGTTTGATGCGGTTTGAGGCCTCGACTAAGTTTGTAATGTATTTTTGAATGTGTTGGTATATTTGGTTAAGTTCCCGAAGGCCTCGGGTGGATTTCGGATGGTTAACGGATCGTTTGGAAACTTTTGTAAAAGCTGGTCTTTGGCAGTCACTGGTGTCATCGCATCTGCGATGAAGTTGATCGCAGATGCGCAATCGCAGAAGCGAGGTTGAGGTCACAGAAGCGTAATGGGCAGGTCTGGGCAATGGTCGCAGGTGCGAAGTATGTCCCACACCTGCGTGATCGCAGAAGTATAAGGCGCGTTGAAGAAGCAACATGTTGCGCAGAAGCGGTGAGGAAATCCGCAGGTGCGAGAGGGCAGTGGCCAGTGGCCAGTGGCCAGTGTGCTCCGTAGAAGCGTGATATTTCTCACTGAAGCAATTGCAGGCGCGCTTGCAATGTCCACAGGTACGCAACTGGGCAGAAACATAAGGACCCGAAAATGGTTATTTCTTTATTTTCGATTGGGATTTTTGGAGCTCAGTTCTTGGGCGATTTTGAGGATTTCTTCACGACTTTGACTTGGGTAAGTGTCCTATATCCGAAAGTGATTATATTTCATAAATCCATTGTTATATTCATCATTTAATTCGAGTTTTAATGGAAGAAATTGAAATTTTTGTAAAACGCTTCAAAAACGAAAATTTAAGATTTGGAGGTTGATTTGTTATCGGAATTTGGTAATTCTTTCATGGTTGGACTTGTTATCGAATGGGTGTGCAGTTTTTATAATTTTGGGTAGGTTTCGAGACGTGGGTCCGGGTTGACTTTTTGGGAGCGGTTTTTCAATTCTTAGCTAAGATCATTATTTCATTATTTAAATTAGTTTCCTATAGTCATATTTATAGTATGAAATTATTTTGGCTAGATTCGAGCCATTCGGAGTTGGAAAATCGAGAGAAGGGCCTTCTAATTGTTTGACTGAGCGTGGTTTGAGGTAAGTATCTTGCCTAACTTTGTGTGGAAGAAACTACCCCTTAGGTTTTGAGTCTTTGGTGCTAATTTTGTCATGTGAAGTCCGTGTATGCGAGGTGACGAGTACATGTTCGGGCTTATTTGTGAAAAGTTGACCTTTTAGGGTTCGTAGGTTCTTATGCTCATTAGATATGAAGTTGTTTTGTTATGTTAAGTTTCCCATTTAATAGTTTCACCTCTACGTGTCTTAATTGGAATTAATTGCTTTCATATTCCACTCTTATTGCCTATTTGACTCTTGTGTGCCTTAAATGAAGTTGTTGCCTCTTCGATTTCCATGCTATCCTTTCCTAATTGCTTATCCTTAATTGAAATTATTATGATCTCTTCTGTAAGTGCCTATCCTTAATTGAGGTAATGATTATCTTTTCCGTTGCTTATCCTTAATTGAATTTGTTGTATCTCTTCGTAATTGCTCAACCCTAAGTGAAGTTTAGTTATCCTTTATTGTAGTTGCCTCATCCTTATTTGGAATTATTGATTCGTGTTATCTCCCTTGTTGTCGAATTGTACTTTGTGGAATCATTTGTTACATATTATTTCTTCCCTTGTTGAGCTTTTCTTATTAAGATTAGTATTCCCTTTTCGTGTTTATTCTTTGTGAGCTCGTTCTACCGCTTCTTTGTGATCCAAAGCTCTTGAGTTGTTTTACTTGTCGTATTCTCGCACTATTATTGTTGTTGTTATTGTACTCAGTTTGTTGAGCCTAGGGCTATGCGCGGTTGTGGTATTGACACTGTTTAGATGAAATGTTGTGGAATATGGGCACTTGTTGTGAAAGTTATTCTATTGTGATGTTGTGTTTTTTGCAAGTAATATTGTTGGGAGGTTCTGTTTTGGTGTTTGCACGATGTTTCTGCCGTGCTATTGTTACTATTGATATTTGCACATGCGGCGTGACAAGGCGGGCTATATATGTGGGTTTGCGCATATGTCAAGACAAGGTGAGAATATTATTATGCGCGTGCGGCAAGACAAGGCGGGCATTTACTTTATTTTTTTGCACGTGGCGAGACAAGGTGGGCTATGTCGAGTATTGATTTGTGATGACTTGTGATGGCCTGAGGGTATTGTTATTGTTGTTATTTGTGTAGTGGTGTGTCTACCTTGTGTGAGTTATATCGTGTACATTTCGTGGTGATCGTTTCTTATGTGCCATTCATTGTCTCTACTTTTACTTGTTGACTTGAGTTGTGGTAGAATACTTGCACAAACATACACGTACTTTATCACCCTATCGGTTTAAGAAGATGAACACTGATGTTACCGATCATTTGTACGTACTCCGTCTACTTGTCTTATATGTCAGATTGGTTCTATTGGCACGCGAGTCGTCCATGCAGTTATCAGTTGAAATAAGGGCACAAGATGCCAAGTGATTAGGTTCATGAATTGGAACCCGTGAATTGTGTGAGTTTTGAGGTTTGGTACCTCATGAGGATTATTGAATAAAAATCTGGTGTGAAAGCGGTTATTCTTTTCAAGTTGCTACTTGTCTTTCCTTTATTTGTTTTTCACCGAATTTAAACGGTGTCCAACTTACTCTACTAAGTCATTACTTGTGGTGTCTCGTTGCAAATTGTTGCTTCTATTTCCTGTTGTAAGCACCGTATTATTATTGTCATTATGTGTAGTTCTGTAGAGATATCGTACTCTGTTAGTTTTATACCAATACTTGTTCAGATTATCTAGTCCAGTAGGTGTCTTGATTGCCCCTTGTCACTACTCACTGAGGTTAGTCTTGATACTTAGTGGGTAAAGCTGTGGTGTACTCATACTACACTTCTGCACATTTTTGTGCAGATCCAGGTAATTCGGAGTTAGTCGATCGCTAGCTAGCTATACCGATCTTGCTGCGGAGACTCAAGGAAAACCTGTTGTTACGTTCACAGGCCTCAGAGTCACCTTTTGTTATTGCACTTGCACTGTTCATATCTATTTCGAGACAGTTGTATTTAGAGGTTTTTGTAGCAAACTCAGTAGAGATTATGACTTGTACTACCGGTTTTGGGAATTGTAAGTTGTGTAATAAGGTTCTATTTCCTAATTATTAATTGTTGGTCAAATTCTTCTATTGATTCAGTAAGTGTTAGGCTTACCTAGTCTTAGAAACTAGGTGCCGTCATGACATCCTGCAGAGGGAAATTTGGGTCGTGACATTATGTGACTTTTAAGCATAAGCCAATAAGTTAGGAATTCTAACTTTTGGCTTTTGGCTTGTTTTTGTCATTTTAGCTTAAAAACAAGCGCTTAATATTGTTTGAGTAGGAAATTGTGTTCAAACATAATATAAGAGATATAATAATTCGCATTCAAAAGTAACATAGAAGGAATTATAGTTATGTTATATTGCTCGAATAAAAAGTTATTTATATTAGATATAATTTGAATTGATTATAAAAGTCTTACATATTGAAAAAGATCCCTACGCTACAGTTATGTCGGATACTACTTACTCCTCAATTGATAGTGAATGTAAGCAAAGTCCTGGAATATTTATGTGGTAATCCTTCAAATCTTAATTAGTTACTTATTTCAACACTAAACAATATTTTTAAAACTCAAGGTATTATAACTCAGAAAACCAAATAAAAAGAAAAACCAAAGATCAAAACTTTATTTTCTTTGGCTACTGCATACCCAATAAATAATACATAAAAGGGATTCGTAGAAATTCTTTTTTATATTTGTTACTTTTAATTATTTGTATTCTACGATCACAAGTCAAATTGAACACTAACAAAAATTTATTATCTCCATAATTATTTGTGAAACATACTGTCCTTTTGAAGGTTATCTCGTACATATTAGGAAATCGTATTTTATTTACCTTTTGAAAGTACTAAATATTAGATCTTTTTACGCAGTTAAAACAAGAAAAAATTTATTAGTTGATTTTAAAAATCTTAAATATTGAGAAAGTAATTAATAAATGACAATTTGTATTTTACAATCACAAGTCAAATTGACCACTAACAAAAATTTATTATCTCCATAATTATTTGTGAAACATACTGTCCTTTTGAAGGTTATCTCGTACATATTAGGAAATCGTATTTTATTTACCTTTTGAAAGTACTAAATATTAGATCTTTTTACGCAGTTAAAACAAGAAAAAATTTATTAGTTGATTTTAAAAATCTTAAATATTGAGAAAGTAATTAATAAATGACAATTTGTATTCTACAATCACAAGTCAAATTGACCACTAATTAAAGTTTATTATCTCCAGAATTATTTATGAAACATACTGACCTTTTGAAGGTTATCGCATACATATTAGAAAATCTTATTTTATTTATCTTTTGAAAACATTAAATATTAGGACTTCTTACGCAGTTTAAACAAGAAACAATTTATTAGTTAATTTTAAAAATCTTAAATATTAAAAAAGTAATTAATAAAATATTTCGGTAAAAAACGTCGTGCTTTCGTTATAGTATAGATAGATGGATAGATATAGGTAGATAAGAAAAGGTATAAGGTAAGTTTAAATTTCCTCAAAGTATCATTTTCGTTGATTTTAAAGTGCTAAGTATTAAGAAAATAATTAAATTATAATTTTATCCAATATAAATTTTTAAATATTATTTAAAGTATTAAATATTACAAACTTATCTAGTACGGACCTATTTATTTGTCGGAATAAAATAGTACTTTTCCATATTGATAAACGCTATTATGTTGTAAAAAACAATTTCTTTTTTCATCCATTTGAGGAAAGAGCAAATCATTTTCTTTTTTCCAAATTCCTTTTATTATTGACAATCAATATGGAAACATGTAAATTTATGGTAACCGTAGCCAATTTCATGTGAAATTGCAACTCTTACTTTAGACCCCAAAGTCTCACATGGCTCAAACTTCAAACAAGGAACGGATGTTTTAAGCTATTATTTGATACAAATTTCAAACTAGAAAACTATTTTTATAAGAAAAGATGTAACAATTAAGATTTGTAGTTGATTTTAAAGTCTTAAATATTCGAAAAATAATTGAATAACTATTTTGTCTAACGTGACCTCTATTTTAAAAGGGTGAAAAAGACGAACGACATTTCGCTAAAGGCCTTCGTGCGTTTAATTTAGTATAAATAATAGAAAATTCTACATTTAATATTTTTAAATTTTTCAGTAAATAACGAAATTAGGTAACTGAAATGAGAAAGGGGATGTAAGAATCAATAATACACCTATTATGTAGAACTTTTAGTGATACCATTAAACTATAAGTTTTGATGGTACAATATATATTTAAGTAGTTTCCAATCTCGTCATCAAGGGGAAGTGAGAATTAATAACACACTTATTATCTCAAACTTCCAGTGATACCACTAGATTATAAACTTTAATGGTAAACCTGCATTTAAGTGGTCTTCAATCTCGTCATCAAGTCTTTATTCTTTTCCTTTTTAAGAACTCGGAAAAAAATTTTAAAAATCCTAAGCAATATATCTTATAACTCTCACACGGGAGATCACAGAAGACAAAATAAGGCCAAGTACATGGACAATCCCTCTAACTTAGCACCAACTTTCATTTTGGCACTCTATTTTAATGTTAGTTTCATTTTAGCACTCCAACTCCATTTTATATGTTTTATTTTAACACAAAAATCTAACACGGTGTAAAAAGTAAAGAGCGTGTGTATAAAAGCTTTTAAGGTGTAATAACTATTCACTTGAATGTAGCCAACTGTTTTTTAATCCATGTCAAACGGGTCTAACCCCACTACTCGAAACCCTATCCTAATAAACCAGGTGGGATATTAGTGCAACAACAGCCACTTTTAAGCTCATTATTTAAAATATATTCATAATTTACAATGTATTTAAAGATTAGCTAATTCACCCAAATTTCAGGACTAATTATTCTGAATTTGAAAATTCAGGACTTAGATTCCATAATATTAAGCCAAGTGTCACAACAGAATATCAACACGTGTCATGTTTTAAGACAAAACTCCAATAAATTTGGGGATTCAAAAAAAATTAAAGTAGAAAAAGCTTAATTTTTTAAAAAAAATAATTAACCAATTCAGTTATTGGAGTTTTGTGAAGTCCCACGTTTTCTGGACAGATATTTATTAAAACTGAAAACTAAAAAGATATAATTACTCCAATTCCAGAAAATGGACCCCCACGTTTTTCCTTAGTTTTTTCTTCTTTTTTTTTTTGCCCTACTTCTTTGCTAAAACCTGTAGGGTCACGACCCAATTTCACCTAGGCAATGATGGCGCCCAACGTTGTCACTAGGCAAGCCAATAGTGAACTAGCCATGTATTTATTCTTTTAACAATTTTGAAATAGTTGATCTTTTTTATTTATTAAATAAGTAAAAGATGAAAAATTTAATATAATAAACTGTAAACAAATATGAGAACAAGTGTGGTGGAATAAATACTCAAGACCTTCAAATGTCTACTAGTAAAATTTCAAGACCTGGTGTCACAAGTGTATGAGCTACTAGTAGAATATACAAAAATATTAAACTACTGCCTGAAATAGATTAGACAGAAAGTAATGCAAAACAGAGACTCCGGGTGCTGCTGAACGGGCTCAGAAGAGCAGCTCACCACTAAGCCTCGGGATATCGGGGGTGCGCGCTAGTATGACTGCCAGATTCACCTGCTTCAGATCCTGCACGATTAGTGCAACAGTGTAGCGTGAGTACATAAACAGCATGTACCCAGTAAGTATTAATTTTAACCTCGAAGAAGTAGTGACGAGGGATCCACATCAATACATACTATGGGATAACAATAAAATACAGGAATGCTAAATAGACATAAAGTATTTGAACAATAATATTGACACAATAACAACAATGATTAAATGATTCTTCAACAACAGTAAATTTCAAGAGTCTTCCATTGGCAAATACTAACTCCAAATAAGTTTCGAACAAATAAATAAATTATAATTTTCCACTTCACGAAAATAATATCAAGTATGTTTAGGCTTCAAACATTAACACGCACGAGGCATACCGAGGTCGTACGGCCCGATCCAGAATAATGTGTATACTGCCGAGATGCATCTATTCTACTGCCGAGGCGTCCGGCCCGCTCCAAAAGAAGAGAGGATACTTATGAACATCCGGTTTAAAAGCTATTACAAAGCTAATACACAAGGAAGCACAGTTTCTATTAATGGTCAAATAACCCGCCAAAACTCAAATGAGTGGAATTCCGTCTCTTGCAAATCCTTTATAAAATTTTAATATAATTTAAGCACTTTAACTAGCAAGTAGAGTGCATACACCACAAGTATTTCATGATTTGGGTCCTAAACTACACAGGCATAAGCATAATTAGTAGCTACGCACGGACTCTCGTCACTTCGTGCGTACATAGCCCCCACAATTAGAAGCAAATAGTAATTTAAATCACCTATGGGGTAAATTCTCTCTTACAAGGTTAGGCAAGAGACATACCTCGTCTCAAAACTCACTTTCCGGCCTACAAATTCGTTCTAAAGCCTCAACTCGGTGCCGAACAATCTGAAACTAGTCAAATATTATATAAATTAATCAATACATGTTCAAAAGTTCATAATTTAATCATTAGAGTAATTATCCGACTAATATTGGAAGATTCTTAAAATTCACCCCGAGCCAACGTGCCCAGATTCCGAAAATTTTTGAAGATAAATATTATCCATAACCTCACGAACTCAAATATACAATTTTCACCCAATTCCTTAATCATTTTCGTGGTTAAATCCCATTTTATCAAAATCTAGGTTTTTCGACTAAACCCATAATTTCCACAATTTTACATGTTAAAATCTACCCTTAATCAATGCATTGAACTTACATTAGATAGGAATTACTTACCTTCAATAGCTAGGTGGAAACCTCTCTTCAACGAGCTCCAAAATCTGCCAAGAAAATAAAAAATGAGAGAAAATGGCCTAAGTCCCATTTTTAAAACAAGTCTCTGCCAGGTATGCCTTCTTCGCGATCGCGGAGGAGGCCTCGCGAACGCGACTAGGACCTTGCAAATGCGGAGACTTACTTGGCCTGCCCTACGCGAACGCGAGGGATCCTTCGCGAACGCGAAGACCAACAATGCCACCCCCACCCAACTCGTCTTACTCTTCTCGAACACGGACCCTGTCACGCGAACGCGAAGGTCAGTGACTCAGAGCTTCGTGATCGCGAGCTCTTTTCCGCGAGCACGTGGCACAAAAATTCCCCAGCCCAATTCCTTCATCGCGAATGCGAGGCCTTCTCCGAGTTCGCGAAGAAGGAAACCAGAACAGCAGATATCAGATTTTTGATCTCAATTCTGGGTGGTTTGAAACTCACCTGAGCCACCCGGGACCCCGTCCAACTGCTGTAACAAGTCCATAAATATAATACCGACCTGCTCGAACTCGAATCGCGTAAAACAACATCAAAGCTAAGAATTTCACCCCCAAAGCCAAATTGAATCAAATAATGAACTTCAAGTTTTCAACTTGCTCCGAACGAGCCAATTCATACTTAGACTACTCAGAATGACACCAAATTTTGAGTGCAAGTATTAAATTACCATACGAAAGCATTCCCGGCTTGGAATCCCAAACGGACCTCGATGATACCAAAACCTAATTCAAACCAAATTTAAAGAACTTGAAAACCTCAAAATGCTCTAACTTTCAATATTAAGCGCCGAAACGCTCCCCGGTTATTCAAAACCCGATCCGAACATACGCCCAAGTCCAAAATTATCATACGAACTTATTGGGACCGTCAAATCCCGGTTCCGATGTCGTTTACTACAAATAATGACCCAAGTCAAACTTAATCCTTTTAAGCCAATAACATGGAACTAAGTGTTCCGATTCAACCCGAAACCTTCTAAACCCGAACTAACCATCCCCGTAAGTCATAAAACAGTAGAAGCACATACGAGGAATCTTATTTTGGGGAACGGGGATCTAGAAGGCAAAACGACTAGTCGGGTCGTTACATTCTCCACCTCTTAAACAAATGTTAGTCCTCGAACGGGTCTAGAAGCGTACCTGTAGTGCCGAATAAGTGTGGATATCTGCTTCGCATTCCCTCCTCGGTCTCCCAAGTCGCCTCCTCAACTAGTTGACCCCTCCACTGAACTTTTACCACATAAATCTTTTTGGACCTCAACTGGTGAACCTGCCTGTCAACAATGGCAAGTGGCTCTTCGTAACCTAGGCTCTCATCTAACTAAACCGTGTTATAGTCTAACAGATGCTACCTGTCAGCATGATACTTTTGGAGCATAAACACGTGGAAAACTGGATGAATAGACTGGGAGGCAAGGCAAGCTCATAAGCAACCTCCCCAACTTGTCTCAACACCTCAAATATTCCTATAAACCTTGGGCTCAATTTGCCCTTCTTCCCGAACCTCATGATTCCCTTCATCGGCGAGACCTTCAAGAGAACCTTCTTGCCCACCATAAATGATAAATCACGCGCCTTCTGATCCGTGTAACTCTTATGTCTGGACTGTGCTGTGCGAAGTCGCTCCTGAATGAACTTTACCTTTTCCAAGGCATCCTTCACCAAGTCAGTACCATATAACTTAGCCTTAGCGGGCTCAAACCATCCGATGGGCGAACGACATCGCCGACCATATAAAGCCTCAAATGGAGCCATCTTGATGCTGGACTGATAACTGTTGTTGTAAGAAAACTCGGCCAAAGGCAAGAATCGGTCCCACTGCCCTCCGAAGTCAATCCTACATGCTCCGAGCATATCCTCCAAGATATGAACTGTCTGCTCCGACTGCCCGTCAGTTTGCGGATGAAAGGTTGTGCTGAGCTCTACCCGGGTCCCCAACTCACCCTGTACTGCCCTCCAGAAATGCAAAGTAAACTGAGGGCCTCTATCTGATATGATGGAAACAAGCACACCATGCAACCGAATAATCTCCTGAATGTAAATTTGGGCCAATCTCTCTGAAGAGTACGTGGTCACAACGGAATGAAGTGTGCTGACTTAGTCAGCCTATCCACAATGACCCGAACTATATCAAACTTCCTCAAGGTCCGCGGCAACCTAACTACGAAGTCCATAGTGATGGCTCCATTTCCACTCAGGTATAACCATCTGCTGAAGTAGGCCACCTGACCTCTGATGCTCATACTTAACCTGCTGGCAATATAGGCACCTTGCTACATACACAACTATGTCCTTCTTCATCTGCTGCCACCAATAATGCTTCCTTAGGTCGCGATACATCTTCGTAGCACTCGGATGAATAGAGTACCGAGAACTATGTGTCTCCTCTAAAATCTTTTCCCTCAATCCATCAACATTAGGGACACATAGATGATCCTAGAGTCGTAGAACACCATCCTCACCGATAGTAACCTCCTTGGCACCACCCTGTAGTACCATCTCTTTGAGAGCCAATAAGTGCAGATTGTCGTACTGGAGAGCTTTGATCTGCTCGAATAGTGAAGACCGGCGACGATGCATGCAAGAACTTGGCTGGGCTCTGAAATATCCAACCTCACAAGCCTGTTAGCCAAGGACTGAATGTTCAAAGCTAATGGCCTCTCCTCTGCTGAAATGAATGCCAAACTACCCATACTCTCCGCCTTTCTGCTCAAGGCATACGCAACCACATTTGCCTTGCCCCGGTGATAAAGGATGGTAATATCATAATCTTTTAGTAACTCAAGCCACCTGTGATGCCTCAAATTGAGATCCCGCTACTTAAACAAATGCTACAGGCTGCGATGTTCAGTGTAAACCTCACAGGACACACCATAAAGATAATGCCTCCAGATCTTAAGAGCACGAACTATCGCGGCCAACTCCAAATCATGTATGGGGTAATTCTTCTCGTGGGCTTCAGCTGACGTGAAGCATATGCAATAACTCACCCCTTCTGCATCAATACACAACCTAGGCCAACACGTGAAGCATCATAATACACAGTATACATCCCTAAACGGAAGGCAACGCTAACAGCGGTGCTGAAATCAATGCGGTCTTGAGCTTCTGAAAGCTCGCCTCACAATCATCTAACCACCAAAACGGAGCACCCTTCTGGGTCAATCTTGCCAAAGGTGCTGCAATAGATGAGAAGCCCTCCACGACCCGACGATAATAACCTACCTAGATTTTCTTGGGATCTACCTAATACCCTCGCCTGATACAACATGCCCCAAGAATGCCACAGAATCTAACCAAAACTCACACTTAGAAAACTTAGCATATAGCTCATGTTCTCGCAAGGTCTGAAGCACTACTCTAAAATGCTGCTCGTGCTCCTCCATGCTACGCTAGCAGATCAATATCTCATCAATGAAGAGAATGACAAACGAATCAATATATGGTCTGAACACCCAGTTCATCAAATCCATAGATGCCGCCAGGGCGTTAGTCAAACTGAAGGACATCCCTAGAAACTCGTAGTGGCCATATCTAGTCCGGAAAGCCGTCTTCGGAACATCCGAATCTCGAATCTCCAACTGATTGTACCCCGATCTCAAGTCAATCTTAGAGAACACCTTAGCACCCTGCAACTGGTCAAACAAATCATCAATACGCAGCAACAAGTGCTTGGTCTTAATGGTAACTTTGTTCAACTGGCGGTAATCAATGCACATCCGCATAGTCCCATCTTTCTTCTTCACGAATAACACCGGTGCACCCCAAGTGGACACACTGGGTCTGACGAACCTTTTTGCTAGCAACTTCTCAGGCTGTTCTTTCAACTCCTTCAAATCTTTCGGAGCCATGCGGTATGGTGGAATAGAGATAGGCTGGGTACCTGGAGCCAAATCAATATAGAAGTCGATATCACGATCTAGTGGCATGCCTGTAAGATTAGAAGGAAATACATCGGAGAACTCCGGGACTAAGGGCACTGAATCAATCATCGGAGCCTCTGCAGTAGTATCCTAAACATAAGCTAGATAAGCCAAACAACGCTTCTCGACCATGTGTCGAGCCTTCAGAAAAAAGATAACCCAACTAGATGCACTGACAGAAGAACCCTTTCACTTCAATTTAGGAAACTCTAGTATCACCAACGTAACCGTCTTGGCATGGCAGTTAAGGATGTCGTGATATGGGGACAACTAATCCATGCCCAGGATGATCTCAAAGTCAGTCATACCAAGCAACAGAAGATCCGCACTAGTCTCATAACAACAAAAAGTCGCGATATAGGACCAATAGATCCGATCCACAATAATAGAATCGCCCACTGGAGTGGACACATAAATAGGAGTACCCAAGGACTCGCGAGGAATACCCAGGAAATGAGAAAACAGAGATGAAACAAATGAATATGTAGATCTTGGATCAAATAGTACCGAAGCATCCCTACCGTAGACAGAAATAATACCTGTGATCACAACATATGAGGCTACTGCATCTGGTATTGCTGGAAAGGCATAGAACCTGGCTGGAGCTCCACCTGGCTGGCCTCCACCTCTAAGACGGCCCCTGCGCACCTGCCCTCTACCTCTTGGCGGCCGAACGACTGGTGTGGCAGCTGGTGCTGAAATCATAGGCTGCCGACTCTGCTACACTGCCTTGCCCCGAAGCTTGGGGTAGAACCTCCTCACATAACTAAGATCCCCATACTCGAAACAACCTTTTGATACGGTAGACTGCTGACTTGAAGTCTGACCCTGATGGCTTAAAGGCCCACTGGATGAACCCTAAATAGCTGGGGGACAGTAGGAGCTCTCTTGAATGGTGCCGAAATGAGGCCACACTGGACCACCCCGAGGAGGCAGCGGTGCTGGATATGTGGACCTGCTAGACTGACCCCTCACAAAATGACCCCTTCCCCCAGCCGGGGCACCACTGAACTCTCCAATATCAAAACCTCTTATCCCTCGTCGCCTGCTCTCAGCTTCACTGACTATACCTTCGATCCTCTGAGCTATCTCCAAAACTAGCTCGTACGAAGTCCCCATCTCAACCTCTCGGGCCATAGTAGCCTGAATACCAAAGTGCAAACCTGCAACAAACCTCTGCACTCTCTCTTACGTTGGTAGGAGTATCATAAGTGCATGGCGAGACAACTCAGAGAATCTCTCCTCATAGTTGTTCACCGACATCTGGCCCTGCTGGAGCTCCTCGAACTGAAATTGCAAACTAGGCATCAAGACCAATCTTCCAGACAGCCTTTAGTATAATGGTCATAACATTTTGTACAAAACTACAAATGACAAATGGTTTGACGTTTTGAAAACTAGGCATCAAGACCAAAACTTCAATGTTTTTCTTATCTCCTAATTCCTTATAGATTTCGAGATATAAGCTTCCAAAGTCATCCATGTGTAGCAACAATTGCTTATTTGCGATTTCCAAACTCTTCCCAGACAGCCTGTAGTGTATCTATCATAACTTCTTGTACACAATTCCAATTGCCAAACAATTTGATTTTCTGAAAACTAGACACAAAGAACTACAACTTTTATTTTTTAGATCATCTCCAAATTCCTTATGGATTGCGAGATATAAGCTTCCAAAGTCGGGTAGGTGCAGCAGAATTTTTCCTCTATGCGATCGCGGAAAGGCTTCCGCGATCGCGATTCACAGTGTCCAAACAGCAAAATTGCTCTTCGTGATCGCGACTGTTTGTCCACAATCGTGAAGCATACCTATATGGCCAAAAACCAGCTACTAAAAATAGCCTAGAAATGGTCCTAAACCACCCCAAAATTCACCCGAGCCCCTCGGGACCCCGTCCGAACATACTAACAAGTCCCAAAACATATTACGAACCTACTCGAGGCCTCAAATCACATATAACAACATCGAAGTGAAGAATATCACCTCAATTCAAACTTAATAAAACTAAGAAATTTCAACTTCTATAATTGATACCGAAACCTATCAAATCAAGTCCGATTGACCTCAAATTTTGCATACAAGTCATAAGTGACATAACAGACCTATTCAAATTTTCAGAATCGGATTCCGACCCTGATATCAAAAAGTCAACTCTGAGGTCAAACTTCCATACCTTCAATTTCTTATTTTTGCCATTTCAAGCTAAATTCTACTATGGACTTCAAATATAATACCCAGACACACTCCTAAGTCCGAAATCACCATAAGAAGCTATTGAGATCATCGAAATTCTATTCCAGAGTTGTTTTCCCAAAAGTCAAACTCCGGTCAATAATAATAAATTCAGGTAATTAACCAAAATTGAGTTAAGAACTCTTACCCCGATGTTTCCTTTGAAAATCTCCCGAAAATCGCCTCAAAAATCGCTTTAATCCGAGCTCCACAGATTCAAATATGTTAAAATGGCCGAAACCTCAAAATATAGCTTCTGTCCAGGCATTTACTCTTCGCGATAGTGGAAAATGCTTCACAATCGCGCATCACAAAAGTTTCCAGCTCAATATTTTCTCTTCACGATCGCGGAAAACCAATCGTGATCACGAAGCACAAACTCCCCAACTTTTCCAGATAGCCTCTAGTATAATAGTCGTACCTTTTTGTACAAAGCTCCAAATGACAAATGGTTTGACGTACTTGGTTTATGTGCAAATTATATCGGTTAAAATTCGTAGACGCCCTTATGTATTAAATTGAAAAATTGTTGGAACTTAGTAAACCCTTGAATTGTCATGCCTCATTCCTTGTTTGTCGAATTTGCAATTTATATGATAATTGGTGTTATTGTCACTTGGATTTTTATGTGAATTCTGTGTGTTTGTTGGTTTGATCTTTTTCTTGGAATTAAATTCATTATGGAACCCTTATTTGCAAATAATTATTAAATAAGTTTGAAATGAGGCATTAATTTACATTTATTAAAAACTGGATTAAAGAAGCGTTGTCCTATACTGAGTTACTTTTCCATCTTTGTTGTTGTTTTGAGGTTTTATGTACGTTGTGTGGAGCCTTGGGCTATTTGTTGAGAAATTTATTGATTTTGTTACATCCTTGGAATTTGGTTGTGGTCAGTGGCAAATTGTGATATGAGTTGTTGTATTGTGTTATTGTATAAACACTCTCCTTGATGTTATTTATGCTTCCTACCTTGCTTGTTAATGATATACATGTGCTTGGTAAGGAAGAGTGAAAAGCACGAAGGGTGATGCCGTGCCATTTCAATTATATTATTATGTGAAGGAGAGTGTAATGTACGAAGGGTGATCCATGTCATTTGAGAGTGTAAAGCACGACGGGTGATGCCTTGCCGTTTCAATTATATTATCATGTGAGGAAAGGTATAAAGCATGAAGGGTGATGCCGTGCCATTTCTAATATGCACGAAGGATAATGTCGTGCCATTTCATTTACATTATCTTGTGAGGATGAGAGTAAAAGCACTAGGGGTGAGGTCGTGTCATTATTTTTATATTATCATATGTTCATGGCACGAAGGGTGTTTCCGTGCAGGCGAGGACAAGAGATATACATTATATTGTGATATCTTTTCATTGTGTATACATTCATGCCTTTATCTTGAGATGTTATTGTGCACCTATGTTTTCTATGTGGCTTGTAGTTGTTTTTGCTTCTTGTGTGCCTCCCACTTTATTTTTTTTATTGTTATTGGCATTTCTCCCACTTAGTTGGTATTGTTATATGTATGCACGGTGAGAAAGAGATAAATGCACGAAGGGTGTTGCCGTGCCAATTGATTTGATCTACGTATATATTGAGTGAGAATGAGATAAGTGCACAAAGGTATTACCGTGCCATTCGATGTGTTATGATGAATATATTTCTCGCACCAAGAAAGTTAAATAAGGTGTCACATGGTGACTTTTACTTGAACAAAATTATATTCGAAAGATAATTACTTGAAAGAATTATATTTGAAAGATATTTATTTGAAAGAGTTATATTTGTAAGATATTTATTTAAAGGAAGTATATTCGGGATATATTTAATTGTACGGATTACATTCTAAAGATCTTTATTTGAAAAACTTATAGATAAAAGATGTATAGTTTGAAGGACTTAATTAATTGGCTGTACTTGTGTTTATTATCTGTTTGAGCAATATTTATTGGTGTTCCTGTTGCCTTGTTGTTTATGTCACAAGTTGAATATTGTGCCACCATTGTTATTTGTTTTCTATTATTTTTTGTATGCTATATTGCACAGGTTATTTGACTAGTGAATGTCTTGACTGTACCTCGTCACTATTCCACCGAGGTTAGTATTGATACTTACTGGGTACCGTCCGTGGTGTACTCATACTACACTTTTACATATTTTTGTACAGAGCCAGATATTGGAGATACCGGACTCGGACAGAGTTAGACTGTGATCGCAAGGATTCAAGGTAGAGTTGTTTGGTCGTTCCAGTCCCTTGGACTCTTTCCATTTTATTGTACTATTAATTTCTTATCCGCACAGTATTGTATATTCCACCCTCGAGATAGTTACATGTATTAAGTTAGAGTTCATGACTCAGTATTACCAGTCTTGGGAGGTGGTTTGAATATATCCGTTGTTAGTTTCGATATTTGTATTAAATTATATATGTTTCAAGAAAAATGGCATCAAAATAATACCCAGACACACTCCTAAGTCCGAAATCACCAAATTCAAGCCATTTTTCTTGAAACATATATAATTTAATACAAATGTCGAAACTAACAACGGATATATTCAAACAACCTCCCAAGACTGGTAATACTGAGTCACGAACTCTAACTGAATACATGAAATTATCTCGAGGGTGGAATACATAGTACTGTGCGGATAAGAAATTAATAGTACAATAAAATGGAAAGAGTCCAAGGGACTGGGACGACCAAATAACTCTACCTTGAATCCTTGCGATCACAGTCTAACTTTGTCCGAGTCCGGTATCTCCAATATCTGGCTCTGTACAAAAATGTGTAAAAGTGTAGTATGAGTACACCACGGTCGGTACCCAGTAACTATCAAGACTAACCTCGGTGGAGTAGTGACGAGGTACAGTCAAGACATTCACTAGTCAAATAACCTGTGCAATATAGCATACAAAAAAATAATATAAAACAAATAGTAGTGGTGGCACAATAATCAACTTGTGACATAAATAGCAAGGCAACAGGAACACCATAAATATTGCTCAAACCGATAATAAACACAAGTGCAGCCAATTAATCAAGTCCTTCAAACTATACATGTTTTATCTATAAATTTTTCAAATAAAACTCTTTAGAATGTAATCCGTACAATTAAATATATCCTGAATATACTTCCTTTAAATAAATATCTTACGAATATAATTCTTTTAAATAAACATCATTCAAATATAATTCTTTCAAGTAATTATCGTTCGAATATAATTTTTTTTTAAAGTAAAATTCACCATGTGACACCTTATTTAACTTTCCTGGTATGAGAAATATATTCAACATAACACATCGAATGGCACGGTAATACCTTCATGCACTTATCTCATTCTCACTCGATACATACATAGATCAAATCAATTAGCACGGCAACACTCTACATGCATTTATCTCTTTCTCATCGTGCATACATATAACAGTACCAACTAAGTGGGAGAAATGCCAATAATAATAAAAGAAATAAAGAGGGAGGCACACAAGAAGCAACAACAACTACAAGTCACATAGAAAACATAGATGCATAATAACATCTCAAGATAAAGGCATGAATATATACGCAACGAAAAGATATCACAATACAATGTATGTCTCTTGTTCTCGCATGCACGGAAACACCCTTCGTGCCATGAACATATGATAATATAAAAATAACGACACGGCATCACCCTTCGTGCTTTTACTCTCATCCTCACAAGATAATGTAAATGAAATGGCACGACATATCCTTCGTGCATATTAAGAATGGCACGGCATCACCCTTCATGCTTTATACCTTTCCTCACATGATAATATAATTGAAATGGCACGACATCACCCGTCGTGCTTTACACTCTCAAATGACACGGATCACTCTTCGTGCATTACACTCTCCTTCACATGATAATACAATTGAAATGGCACGGCATCACCCTTCGTGCTTTTCACTCTTCCTTATCAAGCACATGTATATCGTTAACAAGCAAGGTAGGAAGCATAAATAACATCAAGGAGAGTGTTTAAACGACAGTACAATACAACAACTCATATCACAATTTGCCCACTCACCACAACCAAATTCTAAAGATGTAGCAAAATAGATAAATTCTCAACAAATAGCCCAAGGCTCCACACAACGTATATAAAACCTCAAAACAACAACAGAGATGGAAAAGTAACTCAGCATAGGACAACGCCTTCTTTAATCCAGTTTTAATAAATATAAATTAATGCCTCATTTCAAACTTATTTAATAATTATTTGCAGATAAGGGTTCCATAATGAATTTAATTCCAATAAAAAGATCAAACCAACAAATACACAGAATTCACATAAAAATCCAAGTGACAATAACACCAATTATCATATAAGTTACAAATTCGACAAACAAGGAATGAGGCATGACAATTCAAGGGTTTACTAAGTTCCAACAATTTTTCAATTTAATACATAAGGGCGTCTACGAATTTTAAGCGATATAATTTACACATAAACCAAGTAAGTACTCGTCACCTCGCGAACATGATTTCCAATTACACGATTTCCACATAAGACTCAATGCCTAAGGGGTAATTTCCTCCACTCAAGGTTAGGAAAGATACTTACCTTTTTGAAGTTAAGACGATATTCCAAAATAGCCTTCGTGCGTGAAATGACCTCCGGACGGCTCAAATCTAGCCAAAATAAATTATATAACTTCATTAAAATTCATCGAAAATAATTCTGGATAATAAAACGTCGACTTAAAAATTCACACTAAAAATTCAATCCAAAGTCAACGCTGGGATCGCCTCTCGAAACTGACAGAATTTTCACGAAGTCCGAACACCCATTCTGATACGAGTTCAACCATACCAATTTTATCACATTCCGATAACGAATCAACCTCCAAATTCTCAATTTAAAATCTATAAAATTTCTATCATTATCAATACTAATTTAATGATAAAAATAATAATAGATTCGGGTAATTTAACCAAAATTGAGTTAAGAACTCTTACCCCGATATTTCCTTTGAAAATCTCCCAAAAATCGCCTCAAAAATTACTTCAATCCGAGCTCCATAGTTCCAAATATATTAAAATGACCCAAAACCTTGAAATATAGCTTCTGTCAAGGCATTTACTCTTTGCGATCGCGGAAAATGCTTCGCAATCGCGAAGAACAAAAGTTTCCAGCTCAAAATTTGCTCTTAGCGATCGCGACGCACAAACTCCCCAACTCTTCCAGACAACCTCTAGTATAATGGTCATAACTTTTTGTACAAAACTCCAAATGACAAATGTTTAGCGTTATGAAAATTAGACATCAAGGACTACAACTTTCATGTTTTGTTCATCTCCTAATTCCTTATAGATTTCGTGATATAAGCTTCCAAAGTCAACCTTGTGCAGCAGCAAATTCTTCGCGATTTCCATACTCTTCCCATACAGCCTGTAATATATTCATCACAACCTTTTGTACACAACTCCAATTTCCAAACTGTTTGATTTTTTGAAAACTAGACACAAAGCGCTACAACTTTTATTTTTGGATCATCTGCAAATTCCTTATAGATTGCGAGATATAAGCTTCCAAGTTAGATCGGTGCAGCAGAATATCTCCTCTACGCTATTGCGGAAAGGCTTCCGCGATCGCGATTCACAGTGTCCAAACAGCAAAATTGCTCTTCGCGAATGCGAATGTTTGTTCGCAATCGCAATGCATACCTCTGTGGCTAAAAATCAGCAACTAAAAATGGCCTAGAAATGGTCCGAAACCACCTCGAAACTCACCCGAGCCCCTCGGGACCCAGTACGAACATACCAACAAGTCCCAAATATATTGCGGACCTACTCAAAGTCTCAAATCACATATAACAATATCGAAACGACGAATCGCACCTCAATTCAAACTTAATGAAACTAAGAAATTCCAACGTCTACATTCGACGCCGAAACCTATCAAACAAGTTCGATTGACCTCAAATTTTGAATACAAGACATAAGTGACATAACGGACCTATTCGAATTTTCAGAATCGGATTCCGACCCCGATATCAAAAAGTCAACTCCCCGATCAAACTTCCAAACCTTCAATTTCTTATTTTTGCGATTTCAAGCTAAATTCAACTACGAACTTCAAAATAATACCCAGATACACTCCTAAGTCCGAAATCATCATACAAAGCTATTGGGATCATCGAAATTCCATTCCGGAGTCGTTTGCTCAAAAGTCAAACTCCGATCAACTCTTTTTGTTTAAGCTTCAAAAATAAGAATTGTTCTTTCAATTTAATCCTGAATCATCCAAAAACCAAACTCGACCACACACTCAAGTCATAATACACATCACAAAGCTGCTCGTGACCTTAAGTCGCTGAACGATATGCTAATTTTCAAAACGACAAGTCGGGTCGTTACAGAAATCCCGGGGATCCCATGAAATTGCAAAATCAAGCGCACTAAAAGGATAACACATTAACACAACAAAACCTGCTGCGGAGATCAGTTTCTCTCTTCTCTTCTTTGGAGAAGTTTAAAACTCATCTAATTTCATCAATTGATGACCATATCGAAGAACCATATATTGTTCTACTATTTTCATTGATATGAATGGTAGGAGCTTTGTACAAATGATGAATATATCGAAGAACCAACAATGAAGATGACAGATTGCGAAAGAAGACGACCCAAAATTGGTGGTTGTAGGCACGAAATCTTAAGTTTGTCAAATAGAAAACAGGTTCTTTCTTCTCCTTTTTACAGATTTGATTTATCTTCTATTTGAAATTTGAATTGAATTTTAGTATATCCAATTCAATTTGGTAGACGAAATTTGGTACACGATTTTGACTTTTAGCCAAAAAAATTGAGTTGAATGATGATAAGAAACTTTTCAATGATTCACTGGTATAACAGACAAAAGGATAGAAGACGAATGAAGAAAGGTGTTAAGCAGAGAATCAGTGTATTTCTCCCCAAACATCACTTCACTATCTATCTGTTTGCGTCTGCTAGCAATCATTTTAATAAAAAGAAACGCAAAGTCTTTGGTTACATGTATTTTGATAAATTTTATTTCATTGATATAGGTTTAAGTGATCGGGGAATTTTTACAAAGTACTCAATCTTCTTTTATTGGATGAGGCTCTTCATCTGATTTTGTATGTTATCTGCCGTGTACAAAATACTCAGTAAATTTCTTACCATTTAGTAATCATATATTTGTTGATTTCATCCTCACTTGAAACAAAAAGTTGATAAATGCAAGTTAGTGGCCTCAATAATTCTCCTGGACCAAGGAAAAATGGCCTTTGAATTGGTACTAGGTAGGCATTGCTTTTGCTTCAGGATAGTTACCCTGAGTAGTGGCTAACATTTACCTTTTCAGTACATATGCTCATATATTGCTGGTTAGAGATTCATTTGGAGCATTCCTATGATGGTAATTCCATTGACTGATTGTCCCTGTATAGTTTGCTATATAACTTACGCAAACTTTTGTTAGTTTTTAGCATTTTCGTTTTTGACTTGTGGCATAGATGGTTTATATGCAAGGTTTAATATATGCATGACAAAAAGGATACATTTAACTAATGATTAACTGGTACTTATAGTCTCATCTGCCATACCTCGAAATTTGATGAATGATGGAATTAGTCTTTCCATTTCAATATGCATGTAAATTTAAACATATATATAAAAAATAAAGCATTTGTTTCTCTAATCACTTTGGTGTTGGAGGACCGTATTATGTTGCTAAGTAAATTTCAACTTGAGAAACAAAAAAAAAAGTCAAACATGTGTTAGCTTTACCCACTTGATCTACTAATTTAGGCTATTTAATCTTTTGTTTAGCAAAGAAAAATAATATGTAAATACTTCTGTAATTTATATTGGAGGCAGAAGAATAGTCGATCATATTACTTCGACAATGAAGAAAATAAATAAATTACTTGTGTGCAAGAAAAGTTTTCTTTTGTTTTATTTCTTATATTTTATTCTTATTGTTGTCTTTTTCTTTTGTGGGTTAACAGGGATATTATTGTTGTCTGTTGGACTTGGACTGCTCCACTTGATAATTGCTTCGCGGCCAATAAAAAAAAATTGCATGTGATGGAAGGTTATTGATGTTGTCTTTCACCGACACCAAAATTGTATATGAGTGTTCTATGAAAAAATTCATTTTTATTGTTACCATCAACCAACCATAATTCACTATATACGACGTAGCAGTAAGAGAACCAGATGTTAAAACAAAATTGAAAAAGAGAGGGTAGCTACCAGCACGTAGAAGAAAGGCATCAAATTAAAGAAATTTTGTTAAGCTCAATGATGAAAAAAGAAAAATGATTAAATGTTGGTACTTTTCATGTTGCTAACGATTTTTTCTCTCATTAACTGATTCTTTTCGTATTCTCTAATTAAATTGGATAATTAATGCGTAACAATATTTATATCCTATAATGAAGTATATTTTATGCTCTATTTGTAAATCTTTTTTATAGTTTATGTTGAGACTTGAAAATTATTATCTTTTGATTAGTTATCTTCATTATTAGGAAGATGAAGAAAGAAAAAGTGATTCGACATTTTTAAAGAAAAATAAACAGGTAGAGAAGTAAGAAAGGGGAAGGAAAAAAAAGAAAAAAATTAAAGATAAAAAGGTTAGAAAAGGAAAAGAAATAGAAATAAAAGAGAAAAATTACAGAACAGATCTATATAGTTAGGTATTATATACACATAAGTAATAAATGTACAAAGAACTAATCATATCTTAAATTTGTTATACATATGCACGGAAAAAAGTTTTTCTTGAAATTATTTTGGATCTTTACTTTCTTTTAAGAAAAATAAAAGTATTGTTTCACTTATACATATTATATAACAATCAAGTATTTTTGGAAGATCAATAATCCGCGCGAAGTGCGGGATAATTCACTAGTTAAAAATCACTATTAGAAAACAGCAAAAAAGCGACCAACGTTGGTCTGACAAAAAAAGCGACCAACATTGGTCGCAAAACTAGTAAAAAAAAATTAAAAAAATAAACTTAAAACAATTAGCGAACAGAGTTGGTCGCTACGTGGTCGCAAAATTCGTCAACATGTTGACCGGACTGGTCAGACCAATCTGGTCAAAGAAATTTCACAATTTGCGACCAAAGTTGGTCGCTAAAGTGGACCCACGTTTACAATTTGCGACCAATGTTAGTCGCTATACATTTGGGCAAGATAAGCCACCAACGTTGGTCGCTTATGTGGAAAATAAAAATATATCCGATTTGCAATTTGCGACCAACGTTGGTCGCAAAATATAAAGTATAAATATTTGCGACCAACGCTGGTCGCTTGTTAAGGGGTAATTTTTGGGGGAGATAAGCGACCAACGTTGGTCGCTTATCTGGAAAATTTAAATAAATCAGATTTTCTTTTTCCGACCAATGTTGGTCGCAAATGTGAAAGTATATATATTTGCGACCACATTGGTCGCTTTCATGTCAATATTTTGCCAAAATTAAACTTACTTTTGTATTTACTGCATGTCTAAATAATATAAATGTAAGCCGTTAACGTTTTTGTAATACAAGGGATTAATATGTAGTTAAGTATACTACGGAGCGTGCGTGCAATACATTTAGTATATATATACTATACTATATTATACTATATATATATCGAATATAACTTTAATATATATATATATATATATATATATATACACACACACACACACACCTTGATATAGCGAATATACATTGATATATAATACACTATACTATATAATATACTATACAAAATACTTAATATATATGTGTGTGTATATATAGTATAATGTCGTATATATCAAGTTTTTTTATATATATATATATATATATATATATAAGAACATGAAGCGCTTAGAACACAGGGACGGGTTCTTTTAGGTATTGATACACTTGTAACGATGAATCACCATTATAGTATATTATATATATCCATAGATATATAATACACTATACTATATAATATACTATACAAAACACTTAATATATATATATATATGTATATATATATATAGTATAGCGTCGTATATATCAAGTTATATATATATATATATATATATGTAACTATACATATATAAGAACATGAAGCGCTTGGAACACAGGGACGAGTACTTTTAGGTATTGATACACTTGTAACGATGAATCACCATTATAGTATATTATATATGTACATTGATATATAATACACTATACTATATAATATACTATACAAAATACTTAATATATATATATATATATGTATATATATACACATATAGTATAGCGTCGTATATATCAAGTTTTATATATATATATATATATATGTAACTATACATATATAAGAACATGAAGCGCTCGGAACACAGGGACGGGTTCTTTTAGGTATTGATACACT
>MCJB01038656.1:86144-97918 GCA_002018475.1 Nicotiana obtusifolia
CGTTGGTCGCAATTTTGTAATCCAGAAACAAAAACAGGCATTCTTCCCCTTTACCTTATTTCACAAAATACTATCTCTCTCTCCCACTAACCCTAATCCCATCCTCCACCCCGCGCCACCAGCCCCCACCCCGCGCCACCAGTTAGAGGAAGCCACTGCTTGCCGGCGCCGCCCACTGCCGCCCATCACCGCCAACTGCCGCGCCTCTCTCTCCTTCTCCACCTAAAAAAAAAATCAAGGTTAGTTTGGTATCTTTAATCTTTGTTATTTCTAGTTTGTGTCTTATAATATTTGATGTATTATAGTATATTGTTTCAATTAGTGTTTCAATTGTTTGAACATTGTATCTTATTGAGGATTAGGGTTTAATCTTCTACCCTTAGTTTATTGTTTCACTTAGTTTCTCAAGTTTAAGGATAAGAATCTTTGTTCCACCCGCTCCAATGGCTATTATGTAAAGAGATGCGCAGAACACTACTAGTTTAATAAGTTTGAAGAATTAGAATTGTTTGAACATTGTATTTTATTGAGGATTAGGGTTTAGCTCT
This sequence comes from Nicotiana obtusifolia, assembly GCA_002018475.1. Classification (NCBI taxonomy): domain Eukaryota; kingdom Viridiplantae; phylum Streptophyta; class Magnoliopsida; order Solanales; family Solanaceae; genus Nicotiana; species Nicotiana obtusifolia. Next base: position 86,693 of record MCJB01038656.1, read on the forward strand.
TGTTGAAATTATTTTGTTTATTAATTTTATTAACTAATTAGTTTAATTAGTGTTGAATTTAGTTTAGTTGTATTTGAATTATATTTTTTGTTGTCTTGAACCTTTATGAATTGAACCTTTAGGATATGAATTGGAATTTTAGGATATGAATTGGACTTTTAGTTTATGTATTGGAATTTTAGTTTATGAATTGGATTTGTAAAATATGAATTGGACTTTTAGTTTATAAATTGAACTTTTAGGATATGAATTGAACTTTTAAGATATGAATTGAACTTTTAGGATATGAATTGAATTTTTAATTTATAAATTGAACTTTTAGGATATGAATTGAACTTTTAAAACATGAATTAAACTTTTAGGATATGAATTGAACTTTAAAGATATAAATTGAACTTTTAGGATATAAATTGAAGTTTTAAAATATGAATTGGCTTTAGGATATGAATTGGACTTTTAGTTTATTTATTGGAATTTTAGTTTATGAATTGGACTTGTAAAATATGAATTGGACTTTTAGTTTATAAATTGAACTTTTAGGATATGAATTGAAGTTTTAAAATATGAATTGAACTTTTAGGATATGAATTGGACTTTTAAAATATGAATTAGACTTTTAGTTTATGTATTGGAATTTTAGTTCATGAATTGGACTTGTAAAATATGAATTGGACTTTTAGTTTATGAATTGAACTTTTAAGATATGAATTGAACTTTTAATTTACAAATTGAACGTTTAGTTTATAAATTTCCTCTTGTTTTATTTGTATAGATGGAACATCGTACTTGGATGTACAATAGGAATTATCCTAATCGACGGGGATTGAGGGAGGATTTTGTAGAAGGGGTGGATGACTTTATTAGACATGCAATGTCACTTCCACCATACCTAATTGATGGATTAATTAGGTGCCCTTGTGTTAAGTGCGACTGTATGAAGTTTGGAAAACCGGATGAAGTTAAGGTTCATCTTTATAGAAAGGGGTTTATAGAAAATTACTTTGTGTGGACTTATCATGGAGAGATCGATGGTAGAGATGGGATATTTCATAATCTAGTTGTGGGTGAAAGTAGTAGGTCGGTGGATAATACAAATAGGGATTCCGGAATTCGTCATATGGTTTCGGATGCTTTTGGGATGCACTTTGGGGGTGATTCTAATGAAATTATTGAACAAACTCCTAATGATGAGGAAAAACGTTTTTTTGATCAATTAGAGGAAGCTAGTCGTCCACTATGCAACGGAAGTCCGCACTCTAAGTTGTCTGTTGCAGTTAGATTACTAAGTATGAAATCTGACTGGAATATTTCTCAAGGAGCCGTGGACTCTTTCATCGACCTTATGCGTGAGCTAGTTGACCGTGATGTCGACTTACCTGTTGATTTCTATAAGGCAAAGAGATTGGTTTCTAAGTTAGGACTTTCTTCAATGAGAATTGATTGTTGTGAAGATGGTTGCATGTTATACTATAAAGATGATGCAGGTCTGGACAGTTGTAAATTCTGCGGAAAGCCTCGTTTCAGGAGGCTTTCCAGCGGGAAGATGTTCGCTATCAAGTCGATGCATTATTTACCTCTTATACCTAGGTTAAAGAGATTATATGCGTCGATGAGCTCTGCTCCTCATATGAGATGGCACTTTGAAAATAGAAGACCACCCGGTGTTATGTGTCATCCTTCTGATGGAGAAGCTTGGAGCACTTTGATAGGACGTATCCGGATTATGCTAGTGAACCGAGGAATGTTCGGTTGGGTTTGTGTGCTGATGGCTTCACCCCATTTTCTGTTTCTGCAACACCTTATTCATGTTGGCCTGTCTTTGTTATACCATATAATCTACCACTAGAGTTGTGCATGACTAGTCCATAAATATTCTTGAACTGTATTATCCCTAGTCCACATAATCCAAAAAGCTAAATTGATGTATATTTGCAACCACTGATTGATGAGCTAAAACAGTTGTGGTATGATGGTGTTGAAATATATGACGTATCAACCAAATAGAATTTCAATTTGCGTACCAATTTAATGTGGACAATTAATGATTTTTCTGTGTATGGAATGTTGTCTGGGTGGATGATTGCTGGGAAGCTAGCTTGTCCATACTGCATGGAAAATAGTAAAGCATTCACTTTAAAATATGGCCGAAAGAAATCATGGTTTGATTGTCATCGTTAGTTCTTGCCTCCTGATCATGAGTTTAGAAGGATGAAAAATGCATTCAGAAAGAATAAAATTGAATGTGATTTTCCACCTCCGATACTTTCAGGAGACGAAATTTGGGAGAGGGTCCAGAGCTTCAGTAAAGTTACTGAAGCTCCACCTTATAGATTCCTAGGATACGGTGTTGCTCACAATTGGGTGAAAGGGAGTATATTTTGGGATCTGTCTTATTGGAAGGATAATCTTCTCCGTCACAACCTTGATGTCATGCACATTGAGAAGAACTATTTTGATAATCTGTTCAACACAGTGATGGATGTTAAAGGTAAGACCAAGGATAATGCAAAGGCTAGAATGGACTTGCAAGAATATTGCAGGCGGCCTGAACTACACTTGCAAACAGCACAAAATGGTAAGGTGTTCAAACCCAAAGCAAGTTACACATTCACTTTGGATGAACGACGGCAAATTTGTGATTGGGTAGCAAAACTGAAGATGCCTGAGGGTTATACTTCGAATTTTGGGCGAAAAGTTGATATGGAGGCGGGGAAGTTGAGTCATTTGAAAAGTCATGACTGTCATGTCTTCATGGAGACCTTACTGCCTATTGCATTTAGTGGTTTGCCTGAAAGAATCTAGAAACCCATCACAGAGATCAGTTTGTTCTTCAAAGACATGTGTTCTTCCATGTTAAGGGAAGAAAACCTACTACAGATGGACCGAACATTCGTGTCACCTCTTCTAAGCAGGAAAGGATATTTCCATGTGGGTTTTTTGATGTGATGGAACATCTTCCAATCCACCTTGTACACGAGGCACGACTTGGAGGGCCCGTTCAATGCAGATGGATGTATCCATTTGAGAGGTAATATTATATGTTTGATGTAATTTTCTATTTTATTTTAATGTTCTTGGCTAACCTGAAATTATGATAGGACAATCAGCAAATGCAAACAATTCGTTAAGCAGAGGAACAGGGTTGAAGGATCTATATGCGAAGCATATCTTGCAAAGGAGACTGCCCATTTTTGCTCTTACTATTTTGAGAGTAATGTGGCATGTGCTAGGAATAGGCCCAACAGGCACACAGTCGACCTTATGAATGATCCGTCATATCCGCCTTATGTCCATATTCAATCAACCAGGTCGATGTTCTAAAGATGTTAGAAAGAGGAGTTTGAGCGATGTGGAGTTCAAGTCAGCTACACTTCACGTGTTGCTAAATTGTCCCGAAGTCGTACCATTTCTCAAGTAAGTATTGAATTAGTAGTTATCAAAATATAACAATTACTGTGATTACATCTCAATGCAACTACTAAAAATGTTTGATGTGTCACAGTCACTTCGTGGGTCAATTTGGCCATGATGCTGTATATACGAGATTTGATACTTGGTTCAAACAATTTGTAAGTTTATCCTTAAAATATTCTAACACTACATAAGTAAATAATGTTTGGAAGTTATGCTAACATATGAATTTTTTTTTAATAATATGTAGGTAAATGATCCAAATAATGGTGCAAACTAATTTTTGAAAGATATATCTTGGGGACCTAGGTTTGAGGTCAGAACAATGTCTAAGTACGTTGTGAATGGATATAAGTTCCATATCGAGGATTGCTCAAAAAATAAAAATAGCAACAACAGTGGGGTGTGGGTTCAAGGTGGTGATGGCAACCAAGATGGAGATATTGATTACTATGGTGTGATCAAAGAAATAATTGAACTAGAATATAGAGGTTGGCCATACAAGAAATTGATACTCTTTAGATGCAAGTGGTTTGACCCACACCCAACAAGAGGTACTAGAGTCCACAATCAGTACAACATAATTGAGGTTAATCATAAGAGGGAATCCTTTCATAATTGCACATAATGTTAGGCAAGTGTATTATGCTCCTTATCCATTGGCACATAATGATTCTAGTAGTTCTCGGGGTCGAGAAAAGGGTAGGAAACAAAGGAGGAGGGTAGAAGATTACACTCCAACTTGTCCTGCCGTTCCAGAGTTGCCTATGCCTACGTTTTTTCCTCAACCCCAGGGCTATTCTGAGTTGCCCCAGCATCACCAACTGTGACGACCCGGTAAATCGTCTCATGGGTTACTGCTCCGTCTTTCCTAATATCTGTATCATTAATCCTTGTTATCAGTGTTTTAGGTAATTTAATTGAGTAAGTTGCATTCGGAGTGAAATCAGTAAGAAATGAGACACTTAGTCTCTTTCAAGGAGGCTTAAGTTGTAAAAGTCAACTGTACGTTGACTTATGAGTTAGAAGACTCGGATGTGAATTCTGATGATTCGGTTAGTTTCGGGAGAGGATTTATGACTTAGGAGTGTGATCGGAATTAGTTTTGGAGGTTCCGTGTAGAATTAGGCTTGAATTGGTGAAGTTAGAATTTTGGCGATTTCCGGTTGATAGGCGAGATTTTGATCCGAGGGTCGGAATGAAATTCTGAAAGTTGCTGTAGCTTCGATATGTGATTTGTGACTTGTGTGCAAAATTTCAGGTCATTTGGACGTGGTTTGGTTGGGTTTAGATCAAAAGAGCGATTTAGAAGATTTTGGGATTCTTAGGCTTGAATCCGGTGCGAATTTGATGTTATGATATTGATTGGAACGTTCCGAAGGTCGGAACAAGTTTTAATAATATTATAGGACATATTGGCATGTTTGGTTGAAGTCCCGAGGGCCTCGAACGGATTTTTGATGGTTGATGGAGCTTAACTTTGGCATTTCAAGAATGGGTCGATGTCGTATCTTCAAGAATAAGTGGTATAATATTATTCAAATGAACTCCAAATTCAGTTTTTATTGAAGCATTAGATCCTTTCGGAGCCATAGCAAAAAGAATCGTCCAATTCGGACATCGTATGAGAAAGTTATGCCTATTTTCGCGTCGAGGGAAAAGTCTGCTGAAATGTCAGATCTGCGATCGCAGATCTGACCGCATTTTGGCCGCATTTTGACACAGAATGTCGGAAACTGAGATAGAACTTGGGGCGAGAATTGCGACCAAAAATGAGAACCGCAAAGGTGAATGCGGACCGCATTTTTGGCATAGGGGATCGCATTTTTGACCTGACAGGGGTGTTTTAACCCGATTTTTGGTACCTTTAAGTAGAACCCAATGCCCATCTTGTTCTATAAGACCCATTTTCGTTACCCACGAAGAGGAACACCTCCAAACACCATAGAATCACCATAAATCAACCTCAAAACTATATTCAAAGGAGATTTTCATGGACAAATTCTTAAAGGAAGAGTTTTTGTCATCTTAAACATACTTGGGGCCATAGAACTCGGATTGAAACAAGTTTTGAAGCAATTCTTGGAGGGTTTCCAAGAGAAACATCGGGGTAAGTATTCCTAACTCGATTTTGGAGGAATTACCTCAGTTTATCACTATTTTTAGCAATTAATTGGTGATTTAAGTTGGAAAAATTGTGAAAAATCCTAAGGCTTAGGTGTGAGGGTTAGAGGTCGATTCGGTGTCGGAATTCGACAAATTTTATATGGTTGAACTCGTGAGGAGATAAGGAACCCGTTGGAGTGATAATTTCTGAATTTTGAGAAGTGGGCCCGGGGCTCGGGTTTTGCTAATTTTGGGATTTTCTAGTAATTTTGATTACTTTCGCTTGGGCTTTGTCCCTATAGCATAATGTGACGTAATTATTCTGAATTTGATTAGATTCGACGTACGTGGAGGCCAATTCAAAGGGCAAAGGCGTTGTGGGCTAAGGATTTAGCCGGTTTGAGGTGAGTAATGATTGTAAATGATGCTCTGAGGGTTTGAAACCCCGGATTGCACATCGTAGTGCTATATTGAAGTAAGGCACACGCTCGATGATGAGCGTGGGGTCGTTTACTACTGGGGATTGTGACTTGGTTCGTCCCGATTGATGATTTTTACTACCTATTTGATTGGAACTGATTTGATAATATAAAGATTTGGGCTTCCAGCCATATTTGGGCTTCGTGCCGGTTATGTGAACCCTTTAGGGGTAATTTATCACTGTTTACTGAAATCATATTTGGGCTTCACGCCGGTTATATAAACCCTTCGGGGGCATTTTTTAATGATTTGAATCATTATTTGAACTCAGTTTTGAAAACCAAATGATGTTTTCAAATGATTTTGAAATGAATCGGGTGGCACGCCGCCACGAGATATGATATAGCGCTTGGGCCATAAGAAGCCCCTCCCGGAGTCTGAACCACCCACAATGAGAGCAGGGTACCCATTATGATAATTGCAGTTGGTAACAATGACAACTGATAACCGGGGATGGGTAGATGATACAGTTGGTAACAATGACAACTGTAGGTTACGGTTGGTAACAATGAAAACCGGTAACCAGAGATAATACAGTTGGTAACAATGACAACTGTAGGTTACAGTTAGTAACAATGACAACTGGTAACCGGAGTTTGAAAGATTTTACTATTTTAAATAATATTGCCCGAGGGGCGTGTTTTTAGATGACTCTGAGCCCAAGGGGCAGTTTTAAAGTGCTTTCTTTTACTTCACGTTATTTACTTGAAGGATGCTCATGTTTTACCTGTTGAAAGGAGTTTCTACTTGAATTTACACTGGTTTACCATTTCACTGATGTTTCATTACTTCATTATGGATTGCCTTGTGCATTATGTGTTTTTTTACTTTAAGTCATTATTTATGTGTGTTACTCACTGAGTTGGAAGTACTCACATTACTGCCTGCACCATGTGTGCAGATTCAGGTGTTACGTTCCGCTCCGAGGCATTGACTACTACTGCCAGGGCGGTGATTCGGAGGTTACGAGGTAGCTGTTGGCGTCCGCAGCCCCGTATCTCTTTTATTTTGTTGTTTCCACTTTCTTCAAACAATTGTGCCAAAGATATTGTAATAGTTATTTTGTTATTAGGATTTCATTAGTGGCTCATGACTTTGTGACACCCCGATCTGAGGGTTGTAGTCGGGATGGCTTATTATATTTTTCCGTAATTTACTGTTATGAAACCGTACCTATATTATTTTCGTATTATTTAACTGTTAAAAATGAAGTTAGTTTGGATTGGCTGGCCTTATCTTCATAAGAGGCGCCATCACGACCGGGTTGGGATTTTGAGTCGTGACACCAGCCCTACACCTTCGTGCAGACACCGGGTCTTTCATCACAGGGCCCTAGGATTGTACGTACGACGTACAATCCAGCTACCGCACATCCACGTGGATCTCAGCCATCTTCATCGCATGGACTGCATCGGTCCATGTCACATCCACATGGATCACAGTCATCAGTGCCGCAGCCACTTGGGTCACAGCCACTGGGGTTGCTGCCACTCGGGTCACAGCAATCAGTGACATGTCCCATTGCGGCCCATACAGCTGCGTCGGCAGCCATCTTCATCGGGGGACTCCATCTATTACAGGCATTCGCCTGCAAGATTCTAGCTCTGACCCCCCTACACCTTCCACACATTCCCCTGATGCACATCGTTCGGACGGTGATGGTGATGATGACGAGGAGGTGCATCGTGATCAGTATGGCATGATCATCATAGTCCCTGAGGCTGACGGGTAAGAGTTATTTGTTATTTTTAACGTTTATTATTTTGTACAGTTTTACTAAGATATTAATGTGTCTTTTTTTTTTAATTACATTAAAGGTTTATCCCTAGTAATGTTACTACGAGGATAATCACCTAAGCCACTAGAAAGCTATATGATGGCCCTTATGCGACTTGGAGTGATTTTTCATTCTCGTTTAAGGAGGCAATTTTCAATGAATTTAAGGTATAAATATTCTTTTAAGCAGTACAATATTTTATATTTATGATATTTTCATCTAAATACTTAACTTCTGAAATACAGAGCAAGTGTGTATGAGAACACCGCTATAGTGCGGAGGTAGCTGCTAACTTCCATCTTAAGGCTCGCAAGCAGTTGTCGCATTGCTTTTCCAACGCTAGAAGGTCGAACCAGAAGCCCTCCTGGTTGCTTGATCGTCTATGGGATAATCTGCAAAGGCAATGGCTAACCGCAGATTTCTTAAAGAAGAGCCAGCAAGGAAAGAAAGCTCATGCTTCGGAGAAGGGAGGCTCTCTGCACACTGGAGGTGCGATCAGCCTCGGTTCAATAAAGAGGAAAATGGTACGTAATTGCTTAATTTAATTTTAATTTTCAACGTCTAATCTGTTTATTAACTAAAATTTATGACTTTTCAGGAGAAGAAGTTGGGCCGTCCGATGAGGCAAGATGAGTTATTCAAGCAAACTCATATTGTCAAGAAGAAGAAAGATTCGGATGAAGAAAGGTGGGTCGAGGACCGAGCCTCGGCTGTACATGTAAGTTTTCAATTTTCATTAAGTACTTTGATTTAGTTTTATATAACTTTTGAATACTAATTCTATGCAATTTTTCTTATAGAGTCGCTTCACAGCTGAGGTTGAAGAATTTGTACGCAGCCAGCCACCATCTTCATCGGGCGACCCAATCCAATCGTTGGACGAGGATGCTGAAAGATTATGGACGCAGGCTGCTGGCGGTCCAAAAGGGGGGAAGGTATACGGGCTTCCCGCTAAGAAACTCCACCGCTATAGGTGTGGAATGCAAGGAATAGGCACTTCCTCGCAAGCGGAGCAACTTGATGGGGAGTGCCTCTCCTCTATGCGGGAGAATTTGGCAAAGCTCACAGCCGAGCTAGAAGCTGCCAAGGAAAGAGAGAGGGTTAGAGAAGAAAGAGAGAAGGTTAGAGATGCTCAGTATGTTGCCATACAAGAGCAGCTCAAATCTCTCTTGGCTTCTGGCGCTTTTTCGATTCCCCGGTCTCGTGAATCATCGCCAGATGCTCACCCTCCCCCTGCTACTTCCTCCCGTCATCCCCGTTATCATCCCTCCGGTCCTACACAACAACACCCTTATCCACAATATCTTGGTGATGAAACTTCATCGGACGATGACACTCCTAATGTAAACATTAATAAACGTTGAATTGTAATAGCATTTAACTAATGTATAAGTTCATTTGTACTTTATAATTTGTTATTGTTTAATGTTGTTGTTTAATGCTGTTGTTGTTTATTGTTGTTGTTGTTCTCGTTGTTGTTTATTGTTGTTGTTGTTGTCGTTGTTGTTGTCGTTGTTGTTGTTTGTTGTTGTTGTTGTCGTTGTTGTTGTTGTCATTGTTCTTGTTGTTTGTGGCATAAAATGCCTATTTTAGGATTTTGGTAAGCTGGCAGGTGGTGTAACTGCCAAAACAGGCTATTTCTAAAAATAATGAACCAAAAAAAGCGACCAACGTTAGTCTCAAGTTGGTCGCTATTTACTGGGAAAAAAAATCTGCAAATTAGTGACCAACTTTGGTCGCTTTTTGGTCGCAAATCTATAAAAAAAAAAAAATTAAATTTTCAATTTTGCGACCAAGGTTGGTCGCTTGTTTTACCCAGATTTTAAAAATCTGGAAAAATAGCGACCAAGGTTGGTCGCTACTTAGAAAAAAATAATTCAAAGTTAGCGACCAACATTGGTCGCAAATAGTAAATTTCATCTTTTCATTCTGCAGATTGGCGACCAATGTTGGTTGCAAATCTAAAATTAAAAAAAAAATTATTTAGTTTTGGGACCAACTTTGGTCGCAATATACCCGATTAAATTAATTAACAAAACCATATAGTGACCAACCCAAAGTCGGTCTTTACATGTTTTTCTGGAATGTTTGGTCCTTTTGTGATAGAGACCAATGTTGGTCGCAAATTTTTTGTGACCACCTGAATACTGACCAGGCCGGTTTGGTCGCTTTTTAGTTGCTTTTGGGCAAATTGAGACCAACTTTGGTCGCTTTTTTCGGTCGCTTTTGACCTGTTTTCTAGTAGTGAATAAAAGAAAGCAATATATCCAATTTTCGACCCAGTTTTTTTATTTGTTGGACCACCAACATGATCATGAACAATCATTTTATTTTTTCTCTTTCTGAGCATCATAGAAGCAAAGCTGAACAAAGTAACTGTACAATTTTTTTCTCAAATAACTGTACCAACAACTTTTGTTTAGTGGATCAAACCCATATTATAAATTTATAGTGTCCTCCTTTTTAAATAAATAAATAAATAAATAAATAAATAATATGACATGATATATGCTATCAGCATGTGTTAATTAAGTCATTTTTCAGGGCGATATTTTATAGATTCTGAGCCAATATGTAAGGAGCTTCTTCTTTACCCTCCATCCTTTTAGGACTTAGAGAGAAAAGAGAACCAAAACCCATAACAGAGACAGACTTATGGTTGGTTTGAGTCCATGCTGCTAACTGTATTATAACTTTGAACCAGCATTTCATGTCTTGGCAATTGACACAGGGGTGATTTCTTTCGTCGGCACCACTGTATGGCAGTCAGCTCGCAGCCAACTTCAGCCCACAAGAACACCTGTTTTGATGCTTAGGTGCTAAATCAGAAAACAAGGGAAACAGGCACACAACGTTTACAGGCAAAAACGCCCAACTTTTATTTATCTCTCAGATAAATACAAAGAATCACGAGTTAGGAAAGCTCTTTACAACATGCTGCCTAAAGCCTTATTCAACTCCTATATTTATACAAATTCTGCCTCAGCAGGTATAATACATTTACAAAGAAAAACCTTTCTGCATGTGCCAGCTGTCCCACATGCAGCCAGCCCAGCTGCCAGGTGTGCCACGCACACTGCCCCAATGCCATGCCTGTTGCAGCAGCTTGTGCCAGTAATCATTTCCGTCAGAGCATGCCTCTGTTGCTGTCAGCCTGCCATCATGAATTCCTGTCAGCCAGGTTCATGCCATTGCTTCTGCCAGTAACTTTGCCCAGCATGCCTTGTCAGCCAGGCATTGACAATTGTCAAGTCATCTTGCCAGCTCACCCATCTGACTCAGCCTTGCCTTAGCCCACGTTTTTGCCCATGTCAAGGGCCCATGCACATGCCCTTGCCATAGTCCTTTGCCTCTTCCGTCATGTCCGACTTTGGGGGTCTAACAGCAATATTCTACTTTGGTAATAGGTATCATTTGAACCAGCATTCCCATATATGTTAACAAATCATCTA